>JARQZK010004341.1:577500-715000 GCA_030704885.1 Cynegetis impunctata
ATAAATATTCTGTTTTACAGAATATTAAAATTCAATTTATGCGGACACTTAGTTATCAGAAAACGTTATCAGTATGAATATTCAAAATGGGTACCAGAATGTTTCGTTGATGTATATAAACACTTCGAAAAACTGAGACTGAAATTCGACACGATGTATTGGTTCATGGATATTGTAAACTCATGTAATATCTATGTGAAAAATTTCTCAAAATATGCAGTTAGTTTGGTTTGTAATGTACATTACAACAATTAATTTATGAGGCCGATGCTTGATGAAAATTAATATTCGAAATGAAACACTATTGATAGCAATTTGCACATATAAGTATTTGAATAGTAATGCATGGCGTACCTACATTCGAATTACCAAGTACTTCTTAGTCAGATTAACAAAATTAAATTATCTAGGATTTTAAGTTAAATATTTAGGTAATTCAATCCGAACTACTACCAGGGACTGCCTTGTTGAACAATGTAATTCTATACCTGATCATTGAGGAGAAGATTTATTAAGTTTCTAGGAAATTTAATTGCACACCCATATTTTCCCTATTTAATAATTCGCAGCTAAATGAGAGGTTCTCAACAATTTGATTAATGAGCAATATGTTCTGAATATATATGGTCTACCAATGTAAATTTGCTCGCAACAACCGCAATGTTTTTTACGGATTTTCGATTTATTATTCTTAACAAATTAATCAATAAAACAGAAATAATGGAAAATATGTCAAACAAAAAAATTGTTCCAAAAATTATTCCACACAACGAAAATTAGCATTTCAACTTATATTAGAACCCACATCACAAAGTTTAAATGAGGGCTTCGCAGGACCAAGACTAAAACTGGCCAGTCTTGGTTTTCGTCTTGAGAATATTCATTAAATCTTGATCTCTTGGTCTTGGTGCCGAGACCAAGACGAAGACTGGTCTGTCTTGGTCTTTCCCTTGAGAATATTCATTGTGATCTCGCGAAACCCTATAGGATTCGCAAGTTCAAGACTTGCCAGTATTGGTCTTGGTGCCAAGACCAAGACTATTATTGTGGTCTCGCGAAGCCCTATAGGCTACGCGACTGCGAGACTGACCAGTGTTGGTCTTCGCCTCGAGAATATATATTAAATCTTGGTGCCAAGAACACGACTATTCTTGTGGTCTCGCGTAACCCTATAGGCTTCGCAAAACCAAGAACAAGACTGACCAGTCTTGGTCTTCGTCTTGAGTATATTGATTAAGTCTTGGTCTTGGTGCCAAGACCAAGACTATTTTAGTGGTCTCGCGAAACTCTATTGCCTTCGCAAGTCCAAGACTGGCCCGTCGGGATCTTGAATATTCATTGAGTATGGGTCTTGGTGCCAGGACCAAGGCTTGAAACTAGTCCTCTGGTCTCGCGAAGCTCTAAATCAAATCACTTCTTTCGCGATATAATATCAACGTTTAAATAATGGATGCCACTCATTTAGCTCACTTTGTAATATTAAATAGGGAAAATAAGGATTTAAAATTAAATTTCCTAGAATCTTTACAAATCAACAAATTCAAGTATTCAGGTCTCTTCAATGGTCAGGTTGAACTCACAAGTCGCCCCTTACACTTGGTTAACAATGCAGTTACAGGTAGTAGTCCGATATGAATACCCTAAGAATTTTACATGAAATTCTAGATAATTAAAAGTGTATAATACATATCTGCGTCTGTATTGTTATCAATAGTATTTCAATCAATAGTCTGTACGTTGGAGATTCATTAAATTAAAGAATTCTTATATTTGTCAGATGAATAAATTCGAAGTGATTCAATTTGATTTAACGTAAAAAATTCACCTTATGTGAATATGGTGAAGTATACAATTCTGTATTTCTGATTCGAATACTTACTCGAATCCATATATGATCAAGATAAGTTACCTACTTTATAGTAAAAAATATTTCGAAGATAAGTGCACCAAAACTCCAACCATTCAAACAAATAAGGGGGCAATGTTATAATGTTTAATTAATGTATCCTTTTAAAACGTAATAATTGAAACAACATTCTGCTCAGTGATTATATAAATGAATAGTAGGAGATTGTTTATGTGTCCAATTAACGTCCATCAGAGGTTAAAATATAAAAAATGCCCGAATCGAGATAATACGTAAAATGACAAGCTGATTCCAACTGTAGAATAAAATAAGTGCAACTACAAGCATTATCGATTATACGGAAATATAGAACTGTACTGGAATTTGACCAACTATTAGAATAATAATGAGTCTAACCAAAATGCAACCAAACACGGGTTATCCAGTCTTCTCTTAATAATTTTAGAAGTAATTTAAGATTTGCGAGACAACAGAATTACAATAGATGCCTACCTTAAATTATACCTAAATATTCACACACATCCATACATCCTCATATCTATCAAAGCACAATTACTCTACAATAATGGTAGACACACGCGTTACGATATATCTGCTCAAGTTTCGACTGCACAAGCGTACAAACTTCAAATGCAACATGTCACACACGTTCATGTAAAGTATGCAAATGCAATTTTACACATAAGTTTCGGAATCGCAAATTTAAACAGTTTTAAAATTTGCCCAGAAATTTTTTAACCAGACATAACTGTATACTAACTTGTATATATATATATATATATATATATATATATATATATATATATATATATATATATATATATATATATATATATATATATATTATATATATATATATATATATATATATATATATATATATATATATATATATATATATATATATATATATATATATATATATATATATATATATATATATATATAAAGTGATATTTTACGGGATGAGTAGGAACTTTCCAGGACGAGCCGTAAACGAGTCCCCTAAAATCACTTTTGGATCGTGTTACATACAATATTTTTTCTCTAGCAATTTTGTATGTTAAAAAGGATATCCATGGATGATAACGTAAGGCAAATAAATTGCATACCAATTCATACCTTTGTCTTGACTTTACCAGCAATAATTCAATAAGTATCCGCTTTAGCAGTTCCACCAATCTCATGTGGTATCATTTCAGCCTCACTATTACTAATGATTTCTATTTCTTGGTGTTGAAAAGCGGAAAAACAAATGTGTTACATGTTGAAAACTTTGAACTGGCTATCTATTGAGCAGGTCATTAAAAGAGCAGATCTCGTTTTTTTCTATAAGATGATATATCAACTAACTCCGAAATATCTTAGCGAGTTATTAATTACTCGTTTTAGAATGCATTCCCGTGCATAAAGAACAGAAAATAATTAATATATATTTTACAAGAAAATCCTTCCTAATGGGATCTTTACTAGTTAATGGAGTAAGCATATTTAATGATCTGCCAAAAGAAATAAAGGAGTCAAAAAATTTGTATGTATTTAATAGAAATGTATGTAAATATCTTATGAAGTAAACTAAATTAACTTATATTAACATATATGTATGTGTAAAGACAATATTGTAAATGGAATAGCAATGGCTAAATAAGGTTTTTATTTATAACAAGGGCTGTCATAATGAAATATAAAGTTCATGTTATTGTCAAAGCCGCCTACGAAAGATACCCAAAATCATCCCGTAAGTAACAAGAATCGTTTGGAAAGTAAAGAAATCGTTTCGAAAGTAAAAAAAATCGTCCCGAAAATAGTTAGTTTCGATGCTATTTGTGTAATGTGGTACTTTCGATTTAATATATTTGAATAAACTCTTCCCAAACCTCACGTAGC
This sequence comes from Cynegetis impunctata, assembly GCA_030704885.1. NCBI lineage: Eukaryota > Metazoa > Arthropoda > Insecta > Coleoptera > Coccinellidae > Cynegetis > Cynegetis impunctata. Next base: position 581,255 of record JARQZK010004341.1, read on the forward strand.
CCCGTTTTGCTCGCAATTATCTTTGATGTCATCTTTATTTATATTTACAATAACAGAAAACTATAATATAACGTTCGAAATGCTGTTGCTCCAGAAATTCAAGTTTGCGCATGTCTGTTGTGACCACATTCATGTAAGCTTGCGTCAGTCTAGCATGTACAAGTACCTATACAGTAAGTATACGAACATCTTCATGTGACTTGTACAGACTTGTGCAATCTTTTCCAACACATCTTCATATATAACTGTGCAAAATAATTGTACAAGCATACTTGTCAAGTGTGTAGCAGCCTTAAGTTTTGGAATCGGAAATTTAAACAGTTTTAAAATTTGCTCAAAAACATGCGAGAAATTCGTGCAACTCACGTAACTGTATACTTCAACAATTAAGTCTAAACTTGAGCAAGTAAATCGTAGCGTGTGTGGCCACCATTACACACTGATTCTATATAAAGAGGACAACGGGAAAGTCTCCATCAAATCTGATATACACCAAGACGTAGTGAACGGAAACTTAACGCAATATATCAACGAATAATTCGCAATGTCCTTTCTCAAATTCATGCGAGATAACCAATCGGAAAAACTAATTTCAGAGAAACGATTTATCGAATTTCACATACAGTTGGATACTCCGAGGCGAAGTTAATGAAGTTAAACGAAGAAAAACTCAGATTACATCAAAACTATCATGTATTATTCAACGTTTCGGATAATGTTGTAACGCGATTCGTATAGTCAAAAATTAAAATGTTTACTTCGCTTCAACGATATTACCTACCTAATTTGAACCGTATACAAAATGAAATGTCAGGTGTAAGAAATGAACCAAGAGCAAGCACGTCGGGAGATTATGAAACGCCTCGGGCGGGTCGGCGGACCAGTATCTTGTCCGGTAACTAAGCGCGATAATCGAGGAGTTCTGGTAATCGGATTGGAAATCGGGAAACGGTCCGGTCGTATTTTCTTCGAAAATAGTAGACCAGCGTTTCTCAACCTTTCAGGACTCGCGGCATAATTTGCATACCAAAAAATGTCAACAATAATAAAGTATTTTGAGTTTTTTTTTTTGCTATAAACCTAGTTTGACCTAAAAAAAAAAGGTATTTTGTTTTGTATGTGTACTTTGTTTTCAATCAGGGTTTTTTTTAAAATAATACTTTATTTTCTATAGTACGACCAAGAAAAGGGTAGTAGTATTTTGTACGTGTGTATACTTTCCTTTCAGTCAGTTAATCAATTTTTTTCAATATCAGTTTCTCTTGAAAATCTACGATCTGAAAAAAGGTATTTTGTTTGTATGTGTACTATAGTCTGTCCAGTCTAAGTTGGCGTGTACGTCACAGTCATGCGCAAATAACGACGCAAGGATGCCTACCTAAATAAATAAAATTCGAAATTGTCAAAATTCATATCTGTCGTAAGTAATTTTCTGAAAAAGTAGTTATATGGTGATAGTGACCGGATCATCCATTTCGACAAATATTCTGTTCTTAACATATCAAATCGTATGTATCTCTCAAGAAAAACTAACATTCCGAGTAATGAAAATAAGTTGAATGTTTGTTAAGTTGTCATTTAATTGAAAAATTTGCAATGCTGTCGGACCCTCTCGACCAATCGCCGGTAATCGGCATTTCAAGTTTGACAGTCGCCGAGTAACCTAGAAGATTTTGTAATTAAGTTTGATTTATCGATCGATGAATATGGATTCCATATAGATAGACACTTCTGGTAGAGATCCATTAGCTGTACCTAGATTTCTTCGGAAACTTAGGCGAGCAATGGAATCTTTTTTAATGCGCCGCGACGCAGAGAGACATACACTTGGGTCTTGAAATATAGACACAAGGAAGAGAACAGGTTCTAGTGCTGACCGCAGCACGTGAGTCCTAATCTAAGTGCGAGACTGGAGGTTTAGTAGGCTAAAGCCCGGTTACCGAAAGAACAGAGGTGTTTTTAGTGGGTAGGCAATATTGCATATATATATTTATATATATATATATATATATATATATATATATATATATATATATATATATATATATATATATATATATATATATATATATATCAACTATTGAATCCCACACAGGCCGGGTTAGCAACCGGTATCGCTTTTGAAGTTTTCACCTCGATTAAAAAAAAAAAAAAAGGTAGAGAATAATGGTCAATTTGAATTTACCGCTCCAAATCCTCGCCATGTCCATCCTGCAAGATATCTCATTTTGTTGAAAATTGGGTTAGCTATTTAGATTTAAGATTATTTATTACGTCTGGCAACAGTGTTCACGATCGACGTCATATACAATTGGTGACGTACACGCCAACGGTCGCTGGACAGACTATATGCCTTCAATCAGTTATTTCATTTTTTATCAGGTTTTCACTATGAAAATCTGCTTATTAAAATGGATGCGATTAGCAAAGTTCGATCTAGGACCAAGATAGTTTTTCGTTTCATGACTTTTTATGATGGTTGGCACCAAAAACTCAATTTCATATATATATATATATATATATATATATATATATATATATATATATATATATTTATATATATATATATATATATATATATATAAATATATATATATATATATATATATATATATATATATATATATATAAAGCCGCAATTTTGAAGCAATAGGGTTGAAAGTTTGTGGGTAGTTTCGTATGATGTCTTGGAAGGGATTGCTTTTGGTACGCATTGGTTGGGGGGTTGTCCCCCTAGAGGAGGAAATGAATTTTGTTCACACGATCAAGGGCGCAATTTTGGAGAAATAGATTTGAAAGTTTTTAAGTACCTAGGTAGTTTCGTGTGATATATTGAATGGAATTACTTTTGGTACGAATTGGCTGGGGGTTGACCCCCCGGAAAAAAAATTAATTCTTGTTTACACGGTAAATGGCGCTATTTGTAAGCAGGTAGCTTCGAATGATATTTTGGATTGGATTGGTTTTGGTGCTAATTGATTCTGTTGACCCCCCAAAGGAAGGAAATAAATCTTGTTTGCGCGATAGACGGCACGATTTGGACCAATAGATTTGAAACTTGGTAGGTAGATAGTTTCTTAAGTCACCTTGGATGGAATTGGTTTTGGTACGAATCGGTTATGGGGGGAGGAGGAAATAAATTTTGCTTATCCGATAAAGAGCGCAATTATGAAGCAACAGGGTTCAAACTTGGTAATCTAAATAGGCGGAAGGCTGGTTCGAATTTGATAAAACAATTTTGATTGAATAAGTAGATTTTTCAAACTGAATACTTACTGCATGAAAACCTGCTTTTCTATGCAGCTCGCTGCGATAGAGTTTTTTGAATAATACTTTCTCTTCTAGAGAACGACCTGAGAAAAAGGTATTTTGTATGTGTGTGTGCTTTCCTTTCAGAAAGTTAATCAATTTTTTTCAATATTAATTTCTTTTGAAAATGCTACGACCTAAAAAAAACGAAAGTATTGTCTTTGGTTTTTGTGTGTACCTACTTGCCTTTCAAACACGTAATCAATTTTATTGAATAATGGATATTCTCGCGCTCCCCAGGCTGTAGTGGACTATTTATTGCACACTGTATCGGAAGTCAAGTGCGGCAATGGTTTTCGTATTCGTTTTAGACCTCCCAGATCACGATTTTTGAAAAAAAAATTCGGTCTGATATAAGTATGTATATTTTTCATTCGTTGCATATTGACATCTACCGTCGAACTAAATGAGCTGAAATTTACGATATCTGGTGTCGTTTTCGTGTTAGAACGAAACTATAAAAATTTCGGTATACCTATTTCGTCAAAATTTTTGAATTTCCAAACTTTGGGACCAAACGCGGCTGCAGTCGAATTCCGCTCAAGTTATGGATAACATTTTTTTCTACGCGATTTTGAAAAAAAATATTTTTAGCAACAAGTAGACGGGTACAAAATAATAAACAACTCATTTATCAACTCGTGAGTTTTAACTTAATCTTATTGAAGGCCTTATTAAAATATTCTTTTATACCTGATGCAATTAGAAGGGTTTTAAAATGAGCTTTCTTAGAAATTCTATTGTATCTTTGTAAATATTTCACCAAGTATTTGACTATTCGACATTAGGAAGTTTGACCATTATTTTAGTTCCTTGTGTTAGTAAACAGTCAATTTTCAATCACTTTTGATGTATAGATAGTGAGAATTCTTTTTTTAGTTTGACTAAATTAGATAAAGATAGTAAGTACTCAATTTTGTCTGTAATCACATCCATAGAAAAACATTACAATATAATGAATACATTACTCTTATATGAGAAACATTACTGGGCAAAAACATTTATTTTAACATTAAAAACGCATAATATAATGAAAATTTTTGCGACGAATTATGGCTGTATCCTAAGCATCGGCATATATAGGTATCATCAGTAGTAATACTATAAGTACTTCAAAATAATCAGGTTATACATCGATAACTTGTTGCATAATTACAAAGAGTGTCAGTTTGACAGTCCCGCTTCGCGGTCGGATTATTCTGTCAAACTGACACGATTTATAATTATGCAGGAAGTTTGAGATGTATAACCGTATTTATTCTGAAGTACGCATTGTATTTGATACGATTATTTGTTGAGTATATTAAGAAAAAATCTCCGAATCGACTGATTTTTGAACAGTTATTGATAAACGTCAAAATTTGACGGTCCTGTTAGATTTCGATTGGTAGAGCTACTCTATGTATAATCAGGTATTATGGAAATTATATCTACAAGGTAACGTAACTAAATTGATCGTTCTGATTGGTTGAAAATCATACGAAAAAAATAATCATATATAATACCACTAGAGATAAAATTTTGCCGGCAAAATTTCTCGATTGTAATATGAAAGTTTGTTGCTTAGGCGATTTCGCGAATGACATTTGTATGAAAAAATGTCATGAGCGAAATTGTCTAAGCAACAAACTGTTACAAGAGAAAAATTTTACCTGTTTAAATTTCATCTCGAGTGGTATTCGACATGACTATTTCACGAGAAATTATGTCTAACAGTAATATGGTCACATTTCAGATAGTCAAGGAAATAACGATTCATGTGAGAAATGTCAAAATATCGCTGAAATACTAACATAGTAAGTTTTGCCGGCTTGCATGTTTTATCGCTGTGAAACGAGAGTAGCTATGGAAACTTTCTCACTAAAAATGGAATGAGTGAAATAGTCAGGGAAATACACAAAATTAAGATTATCTTCCAACAATTTGAATATCAAATTCACTTTCGATCGAAAATTCATTGGATTATTTCTCGAGTGAATATGTATTGAAATTTCAGCATCTAGTTAGAAAAACAAGTATGTATTTGAGTTTACACTTTCCAATGAATAATTGCCCAATAGATTACTGATATTAAATTATTAACATGAATAGGTATATCAATTTTCCAAAGTCTGAAACAAAATTTCGATTCAAAAAATCAAAGTTTGGTTATTTAATGAAAAACAGCATTTCAACTGAATTTAAAAAAATCGAAAGTGATTATTCGGATAGGTATTACCACTTGTGGTGAGTATGTTGATCAAAAATCTTTTTTTTTATAGGAATCATTGGGATAAAATTTCTTATTATAACTCGCTTTTATTAGCTTGGTATGGATGTAAGTATGTGTATATGTAACGGAATCTTTGAACGTGATTTTCACCACTTTCAAAACGTCGAATTGATTCGAAACTTTGCACACTCATCAAGGACCGATGACAATGCAATAATTTAAATAGTTTGTCCCATTATCCTGATGAGGACCTTCAGGATTATCGATCCAAATCCGATACCCGGTAGTGTCTTTGTGCCAAGTACGCGTTTAAAAACGTTTTAAAACTAAGTATAAGATCAATGATAAATAATACGTTGAACAAAAAATAAAAAACACGCTTTTGTAATTACCATAACTAAAAATAGTAAATAAATAATATTTTGAAAAAACTAAAAAACACGCTTTTGTAGATAACCCCACTGAAGAGGAGAAAATAAATAATAGTTTAAATAAACTGAAAAACACGCTTCAATAGAGAAGCGAAAAAGTAGATAATAATTTTCAATAAATGTAATTTAAGAATAGTGTTATTAACAAAAAAATTTCTTGTATTATAGAAAAACGTGGGATGCTTTTAAAGATATTTCCAAAATGACTCTATTTTACCAATATCTGTCATTAAAATATTAGGTATAACAATTGACTCAAAGCACCCCACGCTTTTCTAAAATAAAACTTTTTTTGTGGTTGATTACACTATGCTCAATTTAAATTTATTAAAAATGTATTTTCTACTTTTTAGTTTGCTTTTCTATTAAAGTGTGTTTTTTAGTGTTTTTGAACTACTATTTTCTAAAAAAAGTACTCAACTGTAACTGTTAGGTACCTGTTTCGCAAGTTGAAAATTGACGTCTATTCCATTCCGTTTAATGCAAGAGGCTGCCTGATTATTATTTATTTCATGTTACATAACGCAAGTATTACATTAGATTATGTAACATTATCTACGAAGAAGTTATAACTAACAATGTTTTACATTTTCAAACTTTTTGGCAGTTAATGAAGTAAAGATGCGATGAACAATAATTATATTTTTATATTGATGAAATATATATTATAAGTAGGTATATTGATAATCACATTTCGGACAGATAACGAAAAAAAAATTTCATAAAATAGGAAATAATGTTCACACTATAATTTGGATTTGAATTGTATTGAAGATTAGTAAGTAGGTAGGTATGGGGTGAAATCAGTGTTATTAACTTGAATAATTTTTGGTCAATTAGAAGCACTAATGATACTCAAAAATCATCATATATTTTATTCACAAGTAAAAATTCACATTCATAACAATCCTACCTATAAATGGCAACATTTTAGATAATTTCGATGACTTACATAAATTCGAGAAGGCCAAAACCAAACTCAAAGATAATTACTTTAATAACTATTCAGAATCTGAATGTTTGCGAATTAAGAACACCTATATTTTATATTCATTAATCAAGGTAACTATGACACACCTATAGAAATGCGAATGAAGTAGGCGTTATTATTTAGTTCTTGAATTATTTAGTTTATGATACACTTACTTATTTGATAATACATTAAAATATATATCCATTACTGCCAGTTATTCTTGAAGACAACATGAACATACAAATCAAATGACCAACAGAAAAAGTTTACATTTCTATAATCAAGAATGGATACGGAGTAAGTATTTTAATACATTTTCAGTACTGCTTGGAAAAAATTTCAGCAAACTCAATTTTACACTGAAATCAATCAATTTATTATCAAATCAAAAGAATGTCGAAAAGGTCTGAAGATTTGAAAACAAAATTTGAAAGAATCTTTATGTAATATTGCACTTTCCAATACCTTTGTACGAATTTGCTAGTCAATAATTTGATTTTAGTTACTGTAAATTGTTGATATAAAAATAAATATTCAGCCTGTAAGTATGTTGAGTAGATTTCGATTCAGAAAAGAGCCAGATTAATTTTTTGTAGGACTATCATCTTTTATGAACGTAATATAAGTAAACCAAAGTTAAGTTATGTTGACGTGGCGTACTCTTTTTCTCACAAATTTGAATATTTACAATCTTGATAGTTTTCCAAATATATTCTTTTTTAATTGATAGTTTTTAGATAGCTTAACTACTGCAAAAATTGAAAATACTAGGTTAATAAGATTACAGAATATGGCGACTAAGTGACGGACAACAGATTGAAGCATGAACTACATACAATGGGCTCTATGTATAAACGTACCTTATTTTTCAAATATTCTTCTATAGCACGTATGGCTGAATCCGTTAATTTCACAAAAATTAAGTCTTTATTTTCACCAAAACTTTCCTGTGATGACAAACCATATTGAAGTCCTGGACAGAGCGCCGCCATTTCTGTCCAGTATAGTTCACTCTTTCGCACTCACTCACACACATACACCACTGCACCGCACCAGCTGACGTTCGGTAGTGAACTGACAGTCCCTGAGATTCCTTTCAGTCAAAATTCAAATCGTGTTCTGCAGATCAAAATCGTGGCGACGAAAAGTTTAGATGAACGACTATTTACTTATTATACAACAGCTACATAGATTTGAAGAGATAAATTTTATTAACCCTATCTTAAATTGAATTCAATCGCCAAATTTCAAACACAGGACCATTTGAAAAATTCGTAGATGGCGCCAGTTCACAGATTATTGATTGGAACACAGAAGAAGTTGATTAGTTTATACCGTGAATCAAATTTTGATGAAAAATGCAGTAGGTGCAGAATACCTAACGAACATAAATAACTACTATAATTATGATATACCTACAAAAGCATTTATAAACATTCGACGTTATCATATCTCAATAAAATTTCAGATTAATAAACATTGGATCGAAAAAGTATTTTTATATTTCTTCGGTAGAGAAAGTAATATTAGTTTTAAGAGATTTGCACCTGGTAGAGGTAAAACGTGCGTCTCAATGTAATAAAATTTAGTATAAATCTATTAGAAATGATTGTTGTGATTTCATTTTTAATATATATATATATATATATATATATATATATATTAAAAATGAAATCACAACAATCATTTCTAATAGATTTATACTAAATTTTATTACATTGAGACGCACGTTTTACCTCTACCATATACCTCATACATATATATATATATATATATATATATATATATATATATATATATATATATATATATATATATATATATATATATATATATATATATTTATATATATATATATATATATATATATATATATATATATATATATATATATATATATATATATACCTGTCCATACAAAAGCGCTAGTCTCACTTCATCTAACTACAAATGTCAAAATATCAAACTTCAATCCTTCTCTTTCGACTGAAAAATAGTCAGCAACACATCATACCTTTACACAAAATGCGATCTTAATTTGTTCAATTCTTGAAACATCACTTGAGTATGTAGTACTTAAATTGTCAATGTCTTTTCTGGAATTAATTGCGTCTTCATGCTGTGATATTCTGACCATCTCGAGAAACAACCTCCTTTCTGTGTTATTTTCTTTATCTAGAACAATGACAGTATCAAAATTAGGGTGGTGTCCTTCATCCATTGCATGTTTTGACAATGCACAATTTCTCTTACGTACATTTATGTCATTTCTGTGTCCCATTAGTCTCTGTTTGAGGGTGGTTGAAGTCTGCCATATATATATTTTGTCACAATTGGTGCATGGAATTTTGTACACCACTCCGCTAGAATATAATATTGCTACTTTGAAATTCTCTGTTGTTATAATAAATTTGAGTTTCTGGTTAAGTCGTACACAATAAGGTAATGTAATATATTTCCTATTTTTTGTTTCACTGTCAGAGGGTAGGACATTCGTCATGTTCGGTGTGTTATAAAGGATCCCAGTAAGTAGTTGATCAGGGTATCCATTTTCTTTCAGGATCTCATACAATCTTTCTAAATCTAATGTTAGAAAGTTTGATTACTCTTGTTCTTAAATTCTTGATTATATTAATCTTCATGCTCATTGGATGGTAAGATTTGTAATGAATGTATATATTAGATGCTATTCTTTTGCAATACCACTCTGTATACAATGTACTCCCTTCATATTTTTCTTCTCTGATAATCCTTATATCTAGGAATGGGATAGATCTCTCTTTTTCTACTTCTAGTGAATATTGGAGAACATTTTCTTCGTCGAAAGAGTTTAGTATATTCAAGGATTGTTGGACATATTTATCTGGAATTGCAGTGATGATGTCATCCATGTACTTTTTGCAAAATGGAAGTTGGCTCGGCAATCTCTGGTTTGTGTATTCGAGCACCTCATCTATTACAAATTGAGCTATTATTGGAGATAGCACTGATCCCATAGGAGTGCCCTCTTTTTTGTTTATAATATTCTCCTTGGAAAGAGAAGAAAATAGTATCAAACACCAACTCAAAAAGATTAAAAAATTCTTCTTTGTTTATTGGACTGTTGGGCTCAATCGTATCCCATTTATTCTCAATGCATTTCTTAGCTGTTTTAAATGTAGTGTTTGTGTAAAGGGAGATTGCATCCCAGCTGACTAAAATGTAACCTTTAGGTACTTGGAAATTATTAATGAAGCTTGTGAACTCGAAAGAATCTCTTATGTGGTAATTATTATTATAATTGTACGATCTACTTAATATCTCGTTTAGAAAATTGGCTACTTTTATATTGGGTATATCCATAGAAATCTTAATATATCTATGGGTATATCTATTGAGGATATAATAGGCCTGAGTGATAACTCCTTATGAATTTTAGGTAGACCATAATATGTAGCGCTCACGCCATTATAAAAGGTTCATTGTTTTGCTAGTTCCGTTGTTAATTTGTTTTTGTTTTTCATTTCTGAAATGGTTTTGTTAATTTTTGTTTGGTAAGAACTACTACGGTCCTTATGTAATTTCTGATATAAAACTTCATTTGACAATTGTTTGACGGTTAGCTGTTATATTCACAAAAATCATAAAGTGAAGTTCCTTGTTTTTGTTTATTCTTTGAAAATTTGTACTAATTTTAATCCAATATTGAGGTCTAAATTTTCATGTAAATTTAATTTAAACAATGAAGATAAAATTATATAGGTACTTTATAAACCTCATTTTAAATATGAGTGTATTAAACACTTGTTCTTGATCATTTGGAGATAAATTACACTACCAGACGATAGTGTAAACTACACCCTACTAATGATTAGGTACTTAAATGATTTCAGGTTATCTTGTATTCCGACCTGTCATCCTGTATTCCAATGACCTGTCAAAACAAATCCAATATGGCGGCTGAGGGCAAACAATGCTTTGTTGTTCTATTTCTATTGTACTGTTAAATTAGTTGATGTAAAAGTTGAGATTTTTGTGTTTGAGACTCCACCAAATAATTTTTATATTTTTTGGGACTTATTAGTGTTATCCATACGAAAAAATGCCTGTTACGTGCCTTGTAGTTGGTTGTGGAAGTCGTTACAACAGGGACGATGTAAAATTCTTTTCACTGCCTGCGGTTTTAAGCCACAAGTTTGTTACGGATAAAAACGAATTATCTCAAAGGCGTAGGGCTCTATGGATAGCAGCAATTAAGCGGGACGATCTTACTGAATCGAAAGTAAAGAACCAGAGAGTATGCAGTAAACATTTTATTACTGGTAAGTGATATAGTTGAAATCAACCTAAGTGGCCAAGTTATACAATGACATTTACATTGAAAGTATTTTACATAAGTCTGAATTACCTTCAGGCAAACCTGCTGGTTTATTAGATGAAAATCATCCTGATTGGGTTCCATCACAGGAAATGGGGTACAAATCTTAAAAAATGCATAGGTAACAGGATTATGTTGTGAGAAAAGGAAGAGTAGACAAAAGAAGGAAGTTAAGGGTAAGTAATACAATAAACACGTTTATCTCATGCTTTTGAGGTAAATGGAACTTCCAAATGTTAGCTGTGGTGGACAGTTTGACAGATCTAACTTGATAGGTTCTACTCACTCGAAAAGCATGATATAATCGAGCTTAATTTCTAAAAAACTTCTTTTCATCATGTCACTGATATTGTTTATAATTTTAAAAAGTTAATAAGAAATACTGCGTTGGTAAATTTTTATTTAGGTATATGATCTTAAATTTCAATGGAAATAAAAACAATTTTTTCTGCAGGCTAAACAAGCAGACTTTGATGTTGAACTTGACTCAGACCCCAGACGATTATAATGACTAAGATACTGGCGTTGCATCTCAGACTGACATCACCATGGAAGAATTAACTCTAAAATTTGACCAGTTGAGTTTTGCTTCAAAAACTATAGAAAAGCTTGAAAAAAAATTGACAAAACACCATTTGGGCTCAGAGATGATCTTAGCAATGATATGAAATGGAAATACTATACAGGCTATTCATATACTTTTGTTGAATGTATATTGTATAAGATTGTAGAAGATAATATTACTACCACAAGTATTACTGCCCTGAGTAGATTTAATCAGTTACTACTAACTTTATTTAAATTAAGATTAAATTTACATTTTCGATACTTGGCATATCATTTTAAAATTTCTCGAACAACTGCTTTAACTTATTTTGAGAGTGTCATAGATATACTTTATAAAACATTAAAGCAGTTAATAATATGGCCTGACCGTTCAGTAGCTAAGAAAAATATACCATCGTGCTTTCAAGAAGCTTTCCATGATAAAACAACCATTATTTTAGATTGTTTCGAAGTTTTCATTGAAAAACCAGCTTCCTTGAAAACACAGATACAATGCTGGTCGAACACCATAACACTATTAACTTTTTAATAGGAATTACATCACAAGGTACAGTAAGCTATATTAGTAAGGCATGGGGTGGGCGTGCTTCAGATAAACAAATTGTTGAAAACAGTGATTTCTTAAATTATATTACCCCTGGGGATATTGTTTTAGCTGATAGAAGTTTCTTAATAAAAGAAACAGTTCTACAAGGTAAATTAGTCATACCTGCCTTCACGAAGGGTAAAAACCAGTTGCATCCTCTGGATATTGAGGCTACAAGACATATCGCTCATGTAAGAATACATGTGGAAAGAATTATTGGTATGATAAAAAATAAATTTAATATTTTTAAGGATACCATACCAATATCTATGCTAAGAAAGGGAAATGACCCTGATAATTTAAACATAGATAAAATTGTAACAGTTTCTTGTATTTTAATTAATCTTTTCCCTCTTATTGTTCCTCTTTAATTTGTTTTATTTTTCACTACATAATAATTCGTTTATATTTTGACTCAAGTGCTATTTCTTTACACAATTTGTACCTTGTACTTCCTGCAGAGCTGGACCGTGGGCGTGGCGAAGGAGGCATTTGCCACGGGCGCAAACGACCTAAGGGCGCAAAATGTGAAATATGATATATTCCATTTGAAATAAAAATTGACTACAAGCTCTATATTTCAGAGTGGCGTATTTACCAGTTTACAAAGTTGAGTGACACGTAGTTAACGAACGCTACCAAAACCGCCAAAACGGAGCAAAATCCTAGAAAATGATACATGGCGCGAAACACGACTCGGTGCACATAAAAACTCTCCTTCCACTTCTGCGGTAATTCCATCCTAATCGGTTGCTAGGCGACCTGATCACGTGATATTGCTAAAACAGAATTTTGTTCAGCTGTGGCGTTTATGGTATCGTTCACAGTGCACACTCGTACCTCGTACTCGTGTTTTCACTAGTCAGGTCAATAATATGGTGCAATTCTTTTTTCTTTTACCTTTTACCGTCTTATCGGCCTGGAAAATATTCGTGCTGGAAAGGAAAATAGTTCTCAATCAGGTATGTTTGACTTATTGAATGAGTCCCAGCCAATTTTCCGCGCCAAGTTATGTTATTCATGAGGATTTTTATTTTCAGCTTGTTACAACCAAATGAAATGCCTCCGAAAAAATGATCAAGATCTCAGTTTCGGAAGATAAGAGATCAAACATTGTCAGAAATGTTGCAGAAAGTATTCCTTCTACTTCTTCAAGTACTGAACAAAAAAAATTCTTTCGAAGAATCAGGAGTTACTAAGGAACCACCTGAACTAGTTGATTTCAATGACCTTACAACATGGCAAATTACGAAAAAAAAATATCAAAATATTTCTTCGATGAGGACCTGAATTAGGCGATGATCTCGACTTTTATCCTTTAAGTGACGGTGATCGACGTTTTGATAAAAAATGGTTCTTGAAGATTTTGCCAAATGGAGATAGGTTGCACAGAAACTGGCTTATTTATTGTAAGAGGATGGATGCTTTATTTTTCTTTCCCTGCTTGCTCTTTTCTGGAAAAAAAGATTTTTGGACTACAGGCTATCGAGACTGGCAACATCTCAATCCATCACTACCCTGTCATGAAGTTTCTTTAAGTCATAGTCATAGGGAAAACTACATAAAATTGCGAAGTTTTGAACGGAGTTTGAATATTGGCGGATTCATAGATGATCATTTGGAGAAAATGATCATGGATGAGAAACAGAAATGGAGGCATATCTTAAAGGTTATCTTGGATGCGATTCTTCACTGCGTTAAGAATAATGATGCTCTTAGGGGTACTTCTGAAAAAATAGGACAACCGAATTGTGGAAAATTTTTGAGCACAATTGAGCTTATAAGCCATTATGACCCTATAATGAAAAATCACATAGAGACACATAATAAGAATCAGATTTCTTATTTCTCTCATAAGATACAAGATGAGTTGATACATTTGGTTTCCACAAAAATTAGGAAACACATCATAGCCAATATACAGAAAGCCACATGTTTTTCAATTTTGTTTGACAGTACACCAGATGTATCACATCTAGAACAGATGACTCAAATATGCAGATATGTTTAAATTGATTCCGATAAGTGTACTATTAGTATTGAAGAAAGTTTTCACGATTTTATAACAACTAATGAACATACTGGAGAAGCTCTTGCTAAACTGATAGAGGAAAAATTGAAAGCGGATGGATTAGATATAGGAAATATTAGAGGTTAATTTTTTATAAAGTTATAAATATTAGAGGCCAATCTTATGATAATGCTGGAAATATGGCAGGTAAATATAAAGATGTTAAAACTAGAATTTTAAAGAACAGCGAATTCGCAAGATTCATTCCCTGCTCAACACGAGTCTGAACTTAGTTGGAGTTCATGCTGCCCAAGTTTCACCCAAAATTAAGACTTTTTTTGGAACAGTTCAGCAAGTGTTCACTCATTTATTTATTGTTGTCTTCATGTTTTAATACTTTCTTTAATGTTTATATATAACAGTATGTATTATTTCGAGAATAAGTAACTATTTTTTTATCGTTTTCTATTCATTTTGTTGATTGAGTTTTTGTTCAATACCTTTTAAGAAATATGGGAGATTATTGTGAATAAAAAAGTTCTTCAAAATATAATCAATAAATGTCAATTATGAAAAAACATGTATTTTTTTTGAAAAATGAATTTCTTCAAGGGCGCATTTTGAAAGTTTGCCACAGGCGCTAGAATCCTAGTTCCGGCTCTGACTTCCTGTATCTATTGTAATCAAATTGTAATTACTATCTTCACCTTACTTAATTTTTTATACAACAAATCAATTTTATTTTCACTTCTTTATTATAAATTGTTTTTAAATGATAATCAGAAATATCCTTTTTTTATTTTACTCATATTTTAAGTATATTACAATGTAATTTAATTGTAATTGAATTAATACCCTACACCGTATATTATGATATTTGGGGATTTTTATAATATATATCAAAATATATAAATTAAGTACTTATACCTTTTATTTATGCAACATAGAATAAGGATTAAAACTGTTTTATTTTATTATTTTTGTTTTATTTCAGTTCACCTTTTGCCAATATAAAAATTATTATATACACAAATTTACATAAAAAAATTAAAGTAATTGTTATGCAAAGTGTAATCAACTTGACACGTACCTGACTGAATGTCAAAATCAAAGAAACTGTTCATAGTCTACTATAATTAATTTTTTATATAATATATGGTTTAAAATTAAGAAATTCTAATAATTATTAAAAATACATTTTTGGCAATACCATGCATTATTTGGAGTGTCAAATAATCCCACACATTCAAAATGAAACCAACCTATCTCATAGTCTTCTCCATCACACTGAATCATAGGTCTCCCATCAATTACACTATGACAAATACACCAATGATTTACTTCAGTCATTCCCTCTTTCCTTGTAAAATATTTTCCCAAAAGCTCAGGCATTATGACATTTTTATGACATTTAATTACAATTTGACTCCCCTTTTAAAAAAATATAAAATCTGGCAAAATTCTTTCTTTAAAAAAAATGTTGGGTAACCATATAACAAAATCACAATACTTTAATTTTGTTACAAATTTTTGCATTTGTACTTGATAGTAGTAGCTATCTGATTTTTTTAAAGTTACCTTATCATTCTCCCTAATTAAACATGAACTTTTTAAAGATACATATTCATTTATATCTGTAAAATTATTTGTATACATCAAATATGGGCACTTTACTTCCAGACAGCACTCACAAAACACTAGTCTATCAGGAGTTACACCAAGGCATGGCCAATTTTTGCTTATTAAAAATCCGACTTCATTGACCACAAACAAGTGATGATTTTAACTCATATACATTTGATACTCTTCAACGTCTATATGTTCATGATTTATTCCCCATAAAGTAGCTTGATTACTAAACAAACTTTTTGTTGGATAACAAGTATATTCAATCAGTGACAAAGAAGGTTTGATTTTGTTTGTTTTGCAGACAGCTCTAAATTTTGATGCTGTAATCCTACCAGCCCTTTGTATATATCAGTTTTAGTTATTAGATTGGTTTCTAGTAGATTCTTCAATGTTCATAATTTGTTAGTAATTTAATGATAAATTTATTGTCTTGGATATTTTTAGAAGTTCCAAGTAGGTTTTAGTTGTGTGACTCTCATCAAATATATTTAGCACAGAGGGTAGAATTTTATTTACTTGTGTTGTGCTATATCACTAGCAAATGGTTCTACTATTCGCATCGTTGCAGTGTTAAGTCCCAATTCCTCCATTTTCTTCAAGGGATTTTGTATGTTGATTGGTTTTGGTATAACATCCCTATTTTTATGCTGACCAGCTGAAGGTTTTCCCCAATCCATTCCACTGATTGGTACTAAGGGCACTTGTGAATAGAATGATGGCATCGTCCAATTACCCAGTATGTCTGTGCAAGATTTTTCAGCCTTTCTTCTATTTGCAGATTCAGCTGCAAATAAAATTGCACCCACATGACTACAAACTTCACCGTGTCCAGCCATACATGTGCTGTTAATACCTACACTTCCATCTTTGGCCACAATGCATCAAACTTCCAATGGTTTTTCATTTCCTCTCTGAGAATGTTTGACCTAAGAAAAACAAAAATGTACAGAAATATTGACAAGATATTCTAACGTAGAGATAGATGTAAAAGATATTGCTGTACTTCATATATGAAATCCAACATGAAATGCTCAACAAACATTATAAAGAGCACAAACAACAGTTGACTACTGCAATTATATCTGCTCAGGCAGTTCAAAAGAACTTATACCTTTCCAACTAAAATGTAGACACCATTCACCACCTTTGTCCCCAAATTTACAACAGAGCCCGACTCAAAATACTTAAATGATTGCCAGCTTTTGAAGGCCTTCATTTGCTCTTTGGTGTAATAGCTATGGGTTAGCACTAAATATGAAACAATATCCATGTTTGTGACAGGTGGAATTCCATGAATTGAACTATCTAGTTCCTCAATTTTCAATGTAAATGGCTCTACATCATTTAGCAACTTTAGCTTTATTTGATATCTGTAAATAAATATTTTAACACAACTAGGAAGCGAAAACGGCTGTTGTCTAATCAAAGAACAAATTGGATTTTTCAGCTTACCTTTTACCAATATCAGAATTTGGAACAATGTCTTCAAATAAACACTCTGCATCTTAAAAAGTCTATAAAAAACAAAAAACTCACAAAACTTTGGAGATAATACCGTTTTAACTGATTTAGTCACCACGAACCAAATGCTTTCTTATGACACTTCAGAAAACTGTTTGCCCTCAGACGCTATATTGTGTCACGTGATTTGGAATGCCTTAATGCCTAGTTCAGGGGCCAGGGCTGCTCTAGCGAATAATCCAATTGTTTTAATCCTTACACAACAGAAAATCCGTATCTCTCTGGCGAAACTAACATATCCCTGAGGTTGTAAAATGTTCGGTAAGATTAAACGACCTCAAAGAACAACTGGATTGCACGAATGTTCCAAGATGTTTCCAGCCAAACCTATCACTTACACTACCAGTACACTACAAGATACAATACATTAAAAGCAACTTAGATAAGAACATGAATATCTTCGCAGAATTTACAGAATTAAAATCTAAATTTCAGGACCCTATACACATGCCTCAGATCTACAAAATGAAGGGAACAAGGGACAGGATATACTGTTCAGACTTTTTGTTTATCAGGTAGTCTTCCACACAACTTCTCAATTTGCACATCCGAAGTAACAGCCATAATAATAGCATTAAAGACCTAAATATGAATTAATCTATAATATTCTCAGTCTCACTGAGTGCTCTAGAGAGAATCACAAACTAGAAAATCAGCATGAAGAACGATGAAATCACCATGATAATAAGAAATTGCACGAATGAAATTTAAAACAAAGAACCTAGTTGATCTGGATCCCCAGCCATACCAACATTCTGGGAAAGGTATAAGCTGATAAACTAGCAAAAAAGACACAAAACAATCTGATCTCAATTTTCTTATGCCATTACAAATAACCCATCATTAGGAGGGAAGTTTGGACATACTGAATGCTATTTGGTCAAATATAAGTAAGAATAAGGGTAAAATCTATTGTCATATCAGGGACAAAGAAAACCTCAACACAGTATGGTTTACTTACAGACATAAAGTTACCAAGAAAGTTCATCACTACCTATATTGTATGATGAGGTCAGGGCATTGCTTAACTACTGCACATCTCAAAAGAATCAAAATCTATAAGAATAATAACTGTGAATGTGGGGAATATGGAACCTCAACCACTATCTATTTCAGTGTAAAAATATGATGATCTTTCAGAAATTAAAATTCCATCACCCATTAGTTACCTTGATATCTTATTTCAGCATTTGGATTACTTAACTATAATAATAGTAATAATAATAATTTATTTCAAAAGAATCAAATATTTACATGCTAGGTCGTACAAAATAAGTAACATAAGTAGTACACTACAACAATACAAAGAATTCATCTAAGCTGTACGATGTTCTGCTCTATAAAAAGTCTTTGTTTTTACTCTTAAATTTGGACCCTGGTCCTGTTGTTGCTTTTAGTTCCTTTGGTAGATGATTATATAGCTTTGGTCCTGAATAATATATAAAAAATAATCTGCAACTTCCTGTCATGTTCTAAAATCACGATTTAGCTTGTGCTTATAGAAACCATAGTGTCATAGTAAGTTTCTTCAGCTAATACTAATTCATCCTATGTTTGACTGTCCCCTTTAGTGTTACTTTATATTCTAGGCTAAAAAATTCATAAGCCAACAGAAAAAACCAACATTGGAAAAATCGTAGAAAGAAGGCAAGAACTGTTAGAATACTGTAACAACACAAGATGTGTATTGAGCCTTCGGCATCTGCTTCAGTGGAGGCACATTTGTAGCTGACTTACCACAAGCACATCCCAATTAAAAAGAAAGAAGAAATTTGGAAAAAGCTATATACTTATAATATACTTTAGCATGCAAGGACCATAATGCTGTTGATATATTTTTAATATTTTGACAAAAGTATAATAAAATATATGAAGTTTAGTGTCGAAAATTAAGTTCCAAATTTCTTCATAATTTCAGAGTTTTTGTACAGTTTTGCTTTTGCTGAATGGCTTGGAATTTCTGCTGTGATTAGATATTTAGATTTATTGTAACAGAAACTTACGATAAGCAACAAGTGGCTTGGAACAATGACAATGGTTCTCCTTTTCAATTTAACAAAGTATATGATTATTTGGTATCTTGATCTACTAAAAATTAAAGTTAAAATTTGGTTAACTATCAAATACAGAAGGCTCAGCAAAAGACCTCAAACTTAAAACAATTTTCAATGAAATTGGATATATAGAACAATAAAATTTAGTTTATATAATAAAATATAAAGTAAAGTTGAACATATATATATATATATATATATATATATATATATATATATATATATATATATATATTTATATATATATATATATATATATATATATATATATATATATATATATATATATATATATATATAGATATATATATATATATATATATATATATATATATATATATATATATCTATATATATATATATATATATATATATATATATATATATATATATATATATATATATATATATATATATCTTCCTTAAAATTTGGATTCGTCAACTCTGGACATTTAGCCATCAATTTAATAATGAGGGGAACCACTTAAATCTCAGGACGCAT
This sequence comes from Cynegetis impunctata, assembly GCA_030704885.1. Classification (NCBI taxonomy): domain Eukaryota; kingdom Metazoa; phylum Arthropoda; class Insecta; order Coleoptera; family Coccinellidae; genus Cynegetis; species Cynegetis impunctata. The sequence continues at coordinate 601,407 of JARQZK010004341.1, forward strand.
ACAAACACCCAGGAACACGGTGGAAATCGAACCCACCAACTCCGTCAACGAAGACGGAATGGCGTTACCTAAACCGCTCCGCCACGGAGCCTCGCTGAGTGTTCCCTTCTTTACTTTATACTATCAACATTAACCCTTTATAGGATACTGGTTATAATAAGTTTTGTTATGATTTTATTCTGTTTGTTCCATTTTGATATTTTAGTCTACAAATAAATATGATCTAAAGTTCAGTTTTTTTTTCTTATTTCAATCACCTACCTACCTACCTCCAAAAAAATAAATAAAAAAACATGATCCAAAATGCCTTAAGGAGCGCCAAAATCCTTTTTTGCACACAGGCGCCAGTAGCCCTTACGAGGGCCCTGTATATATATATATATATGTATATATATATATATATATAATACATATATATATATATATATATATAGATATATATATATATATATATATATATATATATATATATATATATATATATATATATATATATATATAAATATATATAAAATATTATATATATATATATATATAAATATATATAAATATAAATATATATATATATACATAAAAAAACATGATCCAATGCCTTTAAGGGGCGCCAAATCCTTTTTTGCACACAGGCGCCAGTAGCCGTTACGAGGGCCCTGTATATATATATATATATATATATATATTTAATATACACACAAAAATATATAATATATATATATAAAAAAAATATATATATATATATATATATATATATATATATATATATATATATATATATATATATATATATATTATATATATATATATATATATATATATATATATATATATACATATATATATATATATATATATATATATATATATATATGTATATATATATATATGTATATATATATATATATATATATATTTATATAAATATATATATATATATATATATATATATATATATATATATATATATATATATATATATATATATATATATATATATATATACTGCGAGGTAGAAAACATTACGGAAAAGCGAAATAAAGCATCAAGGCATTTTATTGAATGAAAGTTATCAGTTCTAGGCTACATAGAAGACATGGTATTCAATAGCAAGGAAGAATTTAATAGAGTCGCCAAACAACTACTGATGGCGCTCTGGAAATAAATGAATCAAAAAAACAGTATATGAGACTAATTAAGAAATAAATCAGTAATGAAGGAGCCAAAAACATTACAGTTAGATTTATTAAATAATAATAGAATATTTATGAAGCCAACAGATAATTATATTTACCTAGGTACCTACCCCAATTAATGATAAATGTGATGTAGTAGAAATCGATTTTAAACTGACCAAAGGCAACAGATGTGTAAGTGTATTACACAAGATTTTGACGTCAAAACTAGTCACACGATCGACAAAGAAAAGAGTGTACAAGACGATATTGAGACCTACAGTGCTATACGAATCCTGGTTGATGAATAAGAAACAGAAAACGAAACTTGGAATCCAGGAGATAAAAATATTGAGCAGAATTTATTGTGGAAAAATAATTGAAGAAAGATGAGAAAATCACACACAAACAAAGAAATATACGAGCTGTATGCTGTATGAGGATTGCAACAATAATCACCATAATCCGATCCAAAAGGCTGCAGTGGCTGAGACACCTCGAATAAATTGAATAGTCTAGAGATGTAAGCCAAAGGTGTAGCATGGAAACTACTAGAATGGAGGGAAAAGGAGGAAGACCTAGACTAGAAGAAAGTGTATGATTCATTGCTTGTAGACTCTGTCTGATAAATTCTTCTGAATTATTGATGGTATCTTCTTTTGCAATTATTTTATGTTTCAATACAATAATTTAATTTAACATTATTCAAAATAAATGTTGAATAATATTTTATTGTATATATTACATACACGTTTTAGATTAATAAGTAAAGAATTATTGCGTCTGTATAGAGAGATATGCTATAAATACTGAATATTACTCTCTATTTTAGAAATTTATCTTATCCACAGGAAATATTCATAAATATTTTCCTTAATGGATTTCGATTCTCAGCTAAAAATGCAAATAATTAAGGATCCTATTTGGATATTTCAGCAGAAGTTGGGTTATAAATGAGTTTGACTTTGATCCCATGAATTTATTTTAAACTACTTTATCTACCACAAATTATTTTACATTGATAAATTAACTCCTATATAAAATGTGCTATTTAACGATGACATTTTTGTCAGTTTGACAGCGATAAAAAAGGTGCATCCTTTTTTATCACCGATAAAAACGCCTGTTCCTCATAACTAGACTACATCTATTAGCCGTGGATGTCACTTTAATATTTATTCTGTCAGTGGTGATTATTTAACTTTGTTGATATAAAAACCTTAAAGATGAGTCGTTTTGGTGAAGTTTCGACTGAGCATATATTCTGTCGTTAATTTATCTTGCCAAAAAACACTCGAGCTTTTCTTCTATCAGATAAATTTCTCTTCAACTCAAAGTTTTGCCAATCACAAATTTACTCGAAAAACTGACATTAGATAAAATCGCTCCACCTTCGGTGTCGCGATTTTATCATATCAGTTTTTCTCGTAAAATTTGTGATTGGCAAAACTGTTTCGTTACACAGAGAAATTTATCCGATAAAAAAAAAGCTCTTGTGTTTTTACTGTTGATAAATTAACTCCTATATATAATGTACTATTTAACGATGACATTTTTGTCAGTTTGACAGCGATAAAAAAGGTGCATCCTTTTTTATCACCGATAAAAACGCCTGTTCCTCAAAACTAGACTACATCTAGTAGCCGTGGATGTAACTTCAATATTTATTCTGTCAGTGGTGATTATTTAATTTTGTTGATATAAAAACCTGAAAGATGAGTCGTTTTGGTGAAGTTTCGACTGAGCAAATAACGACAAGTTCATCCATATAAGTATTCTTCGTTAATTAATCTTGCCAAAAAACACTCGAGCTTTTCTTTCATCAGATAAATTTCTCTTCAACTCAAAGTTTTGCCAATCACGCGAAATTTACTCGAAAAACTGACATTAGATAAAATCGCTCCACCTTCGGTGTCGCGATTTTATCATATCAGTTTTTCTCGTAAAATTAGGGATTGACAAAACTGTTTCGTTACAAAGAGAAATTTATCCGATAAAAAAAAAGCTCTTGTGTTTTTACTGTTGAAACAATAAAAAATGAAGATACCTGCGATAGTAATTATTTCTAAAACTACTAAGACTATTTCTTTTTATTAATTGTAATATTTGTATTTGAGCAATGACTTATATTGAAAGAAGGCAGGGAGTTTATATCTATATCAATATTTTGTTCCCTTATAATCTGATTTTCAGTTTGGTAGTTACCTACATTATAGTAGTCTCTTTTAACGAGCTTGATTTTTATGAGCTGCATCAATTTTATTTTTAATTGACTCGTCAATGCGGCCTTTTGCGACCGATGTGGATTTCCAACCCCCATGTCTCTTTAGTGTTGTTAACTTCTAATCTGCATCGACAAGTAAGGTTGCAGACATCTGCGGAAACTATGTCCAGAATATTTCTCGGGATTTGACAGTTTCTAAAACGCTGCTATTTGACTTACCCACCTCCCCTCCCAACAGTAAAATTCACAAATCTTTGTTTCAAATGAACTACTTATATTATATCACAAACATAGGATTTGATGTACGTTTAATTTTGTTTAGTGAGAAGCAGTAGATAACACAAAAGAAAAAAAGATAATTTTACATCTATCGATTATTAGTTTCAAGTTCCAGAGAGGGTTAAAATGTTTACTTCAGATATAGATTTTCAAATTTTTCTTCCAGATTAACAGACTGCCCCTCCCCAGTCTCCACAGAACTTCATTAATCCGCCACTGTTTGTGAAGTGCACTGTGCACTAGCCATTTTTAGTAATTAAGACAAACTCCTGAGAAGTCACATATGCTGGCAAGATGTTTTTGCATTGCAAGATATTTTTCATCACATGCTTAAATGAGAAATTTATTGATTTCCTCGGAAGAAAATGTATTAGCTTTTTTCGGACGACTCAACTCCGTTCTAAAGTGTAGCTTTACGTAGTTTTTTATATTTACTCCTTGATTTAAACTAAAAAATGTAAAGCGTACTGCTAAGCATGAAGTAGGTATAATGTGTCCATAATGTGGATGGATAATATTTTGCAGCTAATTCTGTAAAATATACCAGTAAAACTGACTTTAAGAATTAATTTATTTTCTTTGTAGTCACCAGTTTATAATAATGTACACAGATGCGGAAATATTTCGGGATTTGTCAAGCAATGTTATATCCGGTGGAGTACACAATATCTCTTCCTCACAATCAATTTCCAACTTTTATGTATTTTCGAAAACAAATTATTTTAACAGGAATTATTGAGGCAGCACCGCGTTGTTAAAAGTTGACGTTTCAATTAATTATTGGTTTATCAAGTTGATTACATGGCTTAGGTACTACCTACTTGATAGGTTTATATCGCGTACCCTAGGAACTTTGATATAATGATTATTCAACGCTATTATTCACTCTGTTAAAAATTATTATCCTTTTGCTTCCGGAAACACATGCATTATGAATATTCTTTACAACAGTTGTGGACAGAGAATAGCATTCTCACATATAATGAGCTATTATTCACTCAGGTAATGATATATCATCATGCAACCCCCTCCCCAAGAATTCTAGAAAAAATCGTATCTTTTCAATTGAACACATAAATATACCTAATCATATTTAATTTTGAACTAGTTACTATAAAACTTAAACAATATTTTAAAAATCTATACGCTCCACCGTAATTTACGAAACTATACTTTTCAATCGAACTGCAACCAACATTACATTTCTTCGATGAGCGCGGTGGTTGATCCAGAGTCCTCATATCCCCCCCAATAATCGCAAGACGAGATGGCGTCATACGAACTCAACGTGCCTGACCAGTGGCGTAGATAGCTTTTTGCGATGGGGGGGATATGACTCAGTGCAAAATTTCATTAGTTTTTCATCCAAAGTTCTATTTTTGTTTATAAAATTCTTTCATGTACCTAGGTAGTACAAAATAAGCAGAAAAGTTGAATTAAAATGCGAAAAATTCAAGTTATTTTTAGTGGAAAAAATTAATTAAAAATCAGTAAAAAATTGAATTATATTTAATTATATATATTTATTATTGAGAATGTTCTTCAGAAAATCAGAGCAGAAAATCTAGTTTTCGGCGTTTTTTGACAATCCATTTATGATTTCGTCAGCTGTGATTCCATTGTCAGGATGAATTGCCAGAGCAGCCAAACCTTTCAATAACAAAAAAATTGGACAAACATCAGTTTTTAATTTGCAATGAATTTTATATATTCAGAAGGGTCACTCCAAGTCCATTTCTTTTATCGTGCTCCTTTGAATCGTTTGTTTTCGCTTCAAACGTTGATACCGGCAGCGTAGCTAATTATTCTGAGCAACACGATAATCGAAAAAAATTTCTAGGCAATCATCCAGCTCTCTTATTGAATTTTTAGGCTTAACATCGCCTTAAACACGAATTAAATATTTCTCTCACACTTTCAACTAACGAGAACAGCAGGTGTGGCAGCAAGAAATTTTTGATGAAGCTTGTCAGTTTTGATGAATTTATCAGCTGCTTTGTCAATTTCGTATAAATCATGCTTGAAAAATACGGAAAATCTTTCTAATAAATTTACTCTAGTCAACAAGTGCTTTTTTGTTCAACTTTTTTCAGCAGTCTTGGAAACATATGAGCAATGTGTCACTCGATTCGAAATGGCATGTAGATGTTTTTTGAGAAAAATAAAAATTCGCTCGCGAAAATTGTGAAACTTATAAACAATATCCTGAAGAGGGGGTTTGGTTTTTTGCCAATTTGTCAAAAATTAATTGAGATTTTTGAAATCTGAAGAAAGATTCGAAAAGAAGAGGAAACTTTCCAAAAGAAAGACCCAACTTCCGGAACTTTAGGATCAATATTTTCTCAGAGAAGTAAAAATACGGCCGAAAACGGGTTATTTGGTGTGGGCAAGTCACGACCATTAAAGACACTTCATAACAATAAACATTATTCAACCATATTAAATATGAAAATTAAGGAATGAAAAAATTCAGACAGTTGATAAATCGGTGAATGAGCAATAATCTGGCGATAATAGCAATTTTTCAATTAGTTATGCAATAGTTAACTAACAATTTTTTAGTACTTGAGATTTTTCTTCATTCTTGGAGCTATTATTATAAGGCATCAGAGTGAATCCACGCTGAAAAAATGAAAAAAATCAAATTTTTCAGTTGTTTATTAACAATTTACGTAGTTTCGCAACATCAAAATGAAATTTTTTTTATAATTTTAATGATCCGTTTTTTATTATCGGAAGCTACAAGGAAATGGTTTTTTCCAATGTTCATCTCCTATTGTTTGAAAAATTGTTATAAACGAATGCGTTGTTTATAAGAGAATCAAGAAAAAAAGTTATGATGAATTAAAGTGTTCAATTTTGCAACTAAGTAAATTTTTAGTAAAAAAGACAAAAAAATTAAATTTTAAAATTTTTTTAACAGGGTTCTTTTTTGAAGTCTTTCGAAACTAGCTCCAAAAAAGGAAAAAAATTTCAGATTTATAGTTTAACAGTAATCACACTTGCAATATTCTTGTTCAAGCAGCAAAAAACTATTGCATAACTAATTGAAAAAACGCAATAAAAATGTCGCTGGATTATTGTTCATTTACCTATCCAGTAAAAAACTGAAATTTTTCATTCCTTGATTAAATTTAATATTTAATATACTTAGTTAAATAATGTTTATTGTTAAAAATTACCCGTTTTCGGCCGTATATTTACCCCTCTGAGAAAATTATAAATATTAATCCTACAGTTCCGGGCGATTTTCTTTTAAAAAATATCCTCCTCTTTTTGTATCTTTATGTAGATATAAAAAATATCAATTAGTTTTTGAGATAATTTTTTCTCTCAGTAAATTGGTTATAGCTGTTACAATTTTCGAAAACGGAACTTTCGAATGACGCCTTGTTCATATTCTTCCGAGACTCATGAAAAAGTTGAACAAAAAAAGCACTTGTTGACTAGACTATATTCTCATGATTAGTAAATATTTCCCCAAGATCCATGATGTATAAGTCCAGAAATAATTGAACGCCATCACAAGAAAATTTTTAATAACTCGATAATTTTTATTAACTTCAAAATATTATGGCGTAATTAAATTGACAATCAAAGCCAATAGTTGGTCATATTCTGATACCTACTCTACCTCAAAAAATATTCGAAATATTAAATACTGATTGAAAATCTTCTATGAGCACAAGTCACGCTCCTCGAATGTGAACAGGAATTCAATCAACGTATGTGAAATGGAAAATTTTATTTACGAAGGAAAAATTCAACCAAAACCACCTCGCACTTCTTCTCTTTATATTATCAATTTTATACTGCCTATACTATTGAACGAAACTGCTCGTGCTTTAAATATAATACTATACCTACTATTAAACAAAAGCTCGAGTAGTTTCGTTTAATAGTAAGTACAGTATACAATTTAGAAAGAGAAGAAGTGCGAGGAGATTTTGGTTGACATCTTTCTTTCGAAATAAAAATTTTCCATTAGAGCCATTTCAACTTTTTTAAACAAGTTTTTTGCTCATAGTGACCGATTAAACTTCTAATTAAACATTGAATAAAATATGCTCAAAACTACTAGTTACTTGACCCAAAATTAGAAAAACGATTCAATTTCTTGATTTATTATCATGTTAAAATTATGAGTAGATATTCACTTTACATGTGCTCAATCTGTCCATAATTATAGCGAGCGACCATTTCGTGGCTCCTGATTGGTCGGCCTGTTCGAAGCGCGGAAATTATACAATACTCAATTGCGCAGCCGTCACGAAAACATATCTAGATGATTTTTATATAACTGCACATACATAAATTCATAAGAGGTGATAGTGCTTAGTAAATTTCATGTACTCAAATAACGTAGATACGAAAACTTTTATTCAATTCTATTTTCGTAGGCTCATGGGGGGGGATTGATCCCCTTGATCCCCCCCCCTATCTACGCCACTGCCTGAGACCATATTGCTTTTAAGGAAATTACTAAAACTTTGCGAATATAAGTGACTACACCAATCACAACATCAGAACCAGAGAAATGTTTTTTGAAATCTAAACTTATTAAATCTTTTCTAAGAAATATACTATGTGTGAAGATTGTCTCATTGCTTTGGCCATGTTATCAATTGAAAGTCCTATGGTTCAAACAATTCCTGATTTTAATGAAAAGTTGATAGAGAAGTTCATCGCGTACAAAGAAAGAATAATGTATTATAGCTTCAGAAGATAATAAGTAGGCAGGTGAGTAGAAAGGTACATTAAGAAATTTATCGATTTAGATAAATTAATAAATCCTTTGAAGGTATTTTAATAATAAGATTTAGTCTCAATATTTCAATATTTGAATTGAAACACATATATGTATATTCAAATCTTATATTACGTACCAAGGGCGTTATATAGATCCTAATAGGATCTAGTAACGCACGTGGTGCATACACGATTTAATTTTTCACGAAAAAATTATTTTATTATAATGAAAAATCGATTTTAAAATCGGCTCTTAGCATTTTCTTTCCATTTTTCTTCTCATAGTAGGCATGTCATTTGTTGATATTTTGACGTTTGTTGAATATTTTTGTCATCATTATATTTACTTTCTTTATGTAGTCTTATAGAAATAATGGAAATCAATATGAATTTACCCAAGAATATCATAGAAAATGCAGCCAAAGCTGCCAATAATTTATTGCCGGAGACATCTAGAGTCGTATACGACAAGGATTATGAAGTATTTGATCAATGGAAGTTGCTTCATTTCTCCTCGTACAATGAGCGGGCGTTATGATATTTAACGCCCGTTCATAACGCCCTAGGGCGTTATGCGTGTATTTATAGCAACCGTATCTAAGGTAAAATAAACAAATAATATACAAGTGAAAAATGAATATCTATTAGGTAATATTGAAATCTGACCATTAGCCCTTACCTTGCCATACAAATATTGAACTTTTACCATATCGAATATATTTTCTTTGTATAAGTATAATATATTCTTATTCAATTAATAGAATTAATTACTGGCATACACGGTGTATTCAAGTTGATCGTGAAAAATGAGGTAACCCAGCGTTTCTCAACCTTTCAGGATTCGCGGCCCAATTTCCTCTCATAATGTGTATCGCGCCCAGTGGCGGCGTAAGGTGTGGGCGACCGCCTACGGCCTCGCGGATCTAGGGGACTCGCGCTGGAGCCGTCAGTATATATATATATATATATATATATATATATATATATATATATATATATATATATATATATATATATATATATATATATATATATATATATATATATATATATATATATATATATTAGCATAACAGTTATCGATGAAGTGATTTGACAATATATTTTTTTTTAGTGGACTGCACTAGAGACTGTATTAATATTGAACAAATGTCAGCTATCTTAAGATATTGTAATACATCAACACAATAGAAGAAAACTATATCGGATTTCTTGCTGTCACTGAGACGACAGAAGAATATTCCACTGGGAGAGCTAGAAAAAAATGGCTTAGATATTCGTAACTGTCGTGGCCAAGACTATGACAATGGTGCAAGCATGGTAGTCGTAAATAGTGCAGTTGAAACTCGAATATTGAGTATAAATTCTAGGGCATTTTTATACCATGCGGTTATCATAGCTGGAATCTGCTGTTAGTAGACGTAGCAAATTATTCTGTGGTAGCAAAAACATTTTGTGGTTTTATTGAGAAAATTTATTTGCCATTTTGCATTATTTGCTTATTTATATTAAGTTCCAGCAAACGCTGAAAATTAATCAAAGGCAAACTGAAGCTTACTATCAAGCCTTTATCAGATACCAAGTGGGATATCATAACTGGGACAGTGAAGAATATATTACTGCAATTTGAAGAAGTTGTTCAATGCATCGAAAGCTTAAAAAATAAAACAGAACAATCAGACACACTTGGTGATTGTGATTCGGTTTTGAACAAAATTAATGAGAAGAGCAGTTGTGATCTGAAAAATAAAAGAATAGCCAAAAAAAAGCATGTTTGATTATGAAGACAGCGAGCAACCTATACAGTCTCCTAGAAGCCGGTAAAAAATAGATTTTTTAATACCAGCAAATAAAATGAAAGTCAAATATTGTTGAAGAAGAATGGTGATTATGAAAAATGGTGATAAGAATTTACTGTACGCTGTCTGTTAATTATATGGATCACCACTTGTTGAGATTATTGCCACAAAAAAGGAATTTACAGCGAACAATGAATAGAAAACTAGCTGTCTAAAGTTAGCCGATGAATGTTGGGAAAGAAGAAGAGGGCCTCGCGAAATGTATCTTGCCCACATCAAATTAACCATGACATGCATTACTAAAAAAAGTCTTTTATTTAATTTATGTGTGCAGATCATCATTCCATTTGTATCTGGCCCCCTACCCTCCAATACAATAAAATGCAATGCAATACTGAAGAAAAAAGGTGTTTTGTAGTGTGTGTGCTCGCGCCTCCCTTCAGTATGCTAGAGCTTCTTAGGGGGTCGCGCCCCACAGGTTGAGAAACGCTGGGGTAAGCAATATATTGAAAATTAATTCCTTGAAATGATTGAAGGAATACAAATGAAAAGCGTAGCACCAATATTTTATTTACATACCTACCTGCTATTTATATCGCATATTTTTATACATTTGTGATCGCCTTATACTTTTTCATACAATTAAATTGTAATGTATTGTTACGAGGGCTGTGTGTGCATATTGCGCTGGAATAAAAGAGTTGATTGTTTCTAGAGAATATTGATTATTGTAATATTCTTCACGAATATCAATGCACTTGTGCATGCCTTCCAAACAATTGTGCAAGGAGTTATTTCACTCGTTTTTTTTGGTACAGTCAAAGACGTTTGGATCGTCGCTAAGACTCATCCGTCCATGTTGCAATTTTAGTCAAAAACAGAAACCCACTCGAAGGCAGGCGCGGATCCAGAGGGGGGGAACTGGGGGAACGTTACCCCCCAAATGGCCGGGCCGCACCTAATTGTTTTGATTGGGAGCTACTCGATTTATCATTGCCCAAAATACAAGTACATTTTGGATTTTGAATATATAAAAGTTCTCCCCCCCCCAAAAGTCTGGCCTGGATCCGCGCCTGCTCGAAGGGGAATTCTTATTAAGATAATCCGAAAGTTGTAAAACATTATTGGGCGAAAACTTTGAAAATTCATGTATCTACAACTATGGAGGTTACCTCTAGTCTCCATATCTATACCACTACTATACGTAACGCACTGAAACTTTGGATTTAGGTTAACTAAATATGAAGGTTAAGTTTTTTTAAGTGGTATTTGATTAGCGTTTCCTACTATTTCCCTTTATGTAAAATTTAAAAGACAACATTCATTCCATTAAACAAAAATTGCAATTGTTATATAATAATATTGAGAAATTGCAATAGGTAATTCTTGATTTAATGTGAATATTTTCATAATATCCAAAAATTGAAGAATTATATGAACTTTGGAAAGAAATATTGTGTTAGAACAAGTTCAAGAATATAGTACTGTTCGATATTTTTGATGTGTTGTATGTATTGTAAATAAAGATATTTGTCAGACTAATTATTTGAATCAACTGATTTGTTGATATCTCTATTTAATCCTGTAACAACTTTTTCACAATTTGTAGACTCTTGTTGGTAATTGGAATGAAAATATATCGTTCAAAACGCTTTAGAGGATAATTAAATTGCGTGGATTGCATGTTATTTCGTCATTCCATCTGTGAGGCTTCTACAGGAATAAAACAAATGAAGCTTTGGTCCATTTCATGTTTTGAGTAGTGTAGCAATAATTAAAATGAAAATAATTTTTACAGCAATGTATTAAGTATTTACAATAGGATATTTCAATTTGGAATACAAATTGAATATTTCAACAAGATTACATCATTATAATATATATATTAATATTTATGTCCAAATTAAAAATTCAGGACAATTTAGACTCATATTTTACAAGTACGTATCAACATTATGCTTTTTTACAGAAGAAACATTCAACTTACATAATTAATTTCACACGCTTTTGGTCATTTTCATATATGAAACATTGAAAGGAAAAAAATTAAATGAGTAATTTTAATACAAGATTCGAATGAATGTAATATGTATGTATGTATATATATATATATATATATATATATATATATATATATATATATATATATATATATATATATATATATATATATATATTATATATATATATATATATATATATATATATATATATATATATATATATATATATATATATATATATAAGTTGTGATTTATTCTACAACTGGTAATATATCTATAATAATCTCATTCCATGATTTGTACGATTTCAAACAACAGGGCTTCATTATATGAATGCTTCGTAGAGTAGCAGACGCATAAATTTAATGACAAAAATTATTTTAAGGAATCATTCAAATTTTAGAGAATAATTGGAAAAGATCTGAAAGTTATAAAAAATAGTTGACCAATTTAAAAAATAAAGAGGATGCTCATTTCCAGAACAGGCTGCACCTGGTTACGATTATTTTAGAAATTACCTATTTTGTAATTTTAAAGTTTTTAGGGAAGTGATTTTATTAAAACGATAGTTGTCCAGTGAAAATCAATGCATTGGAATAACATTCCTTTTAGATCATTGAATTTTTCATCACCTTTTTCAGAAATTCAATTAATTTTTGAAATATACCTTGCATATTTAGAACAAAAAAAACTATATACTCAAATGTCGTGATTCTTCAAATCTTAACGTGCATTCTAGAATTTTGTAGAATTTGAAAACCATAAATTTAACAAATGAATTAACAAAAAGAAAATTGAAAATTCTACTAACATGATTATATTTATCAACAATTATTTTTTCTGTTCAGTCATTTCGTCTTATCAATTGGCATACTAGCGGCCATCCATAAATTACGTCACACAAATTCAATGATTTTTGACCCACCCCCGCCTTGTCAAAGATGACCACAATTGTGAAACCCCCTCCCCCCTGTTGTGACGTCACATATTTTGCAATTTTATATTTAGAAGTAATTAAATCAAAACAACAGTTTTTCGAAAATTTTTTTTTATCCAAATTGAAAGTAATCTTCAATAAAATAAGAATTTAGAAAATATTTTTCGACGCGCCGAACTATCAATGACAACTACTCGTAGATCAAGCTATTGATAATTTTTAAATTTTTGGTTTACATAAATAATTTTCGCGTTTTAGTATTTTAGAGTTTAACATGTGACGTCACAAGCTTTTGACCCCCTCACCCTTGTCACATTTCGTTGACCCCCTCCGCCTCTTTAACGTATGACGTAATTTAACTTACTAACTACATTGATCCCTGGTTTTGTGCTACACGAATGAGAACATTAGAAATTCATCACTGTGAACGTTAGATATCCTAGTTGATTGGTTAATTCAGGGTTGAAATATATCTTTGAATTAAAAGATGAAATAATATAGTAATACATATCTATTATAACTGATTTATGAAAAACTATTTTGATTTGTGTATATAATAAGTTGCACTTTTCAAAAATCATGAAATCAGATTTTCTTTAAAACTTTCATTTAGCAAAATTAATTAGTGAAATTTCTAGGAGAGATTCTCTGAAGAAAGTTACTTTGTATAATATGTTAAGGTAACTTTAAAATAAATTTCAAAGACAAGTGTATTTCATCAATGCAAACAAAGGTTCTTTGTTTCCGTTCAAGTAACAACATTAGGTACCATTATAGAGTTGATTTTCGAATGAACCTGTTATTTTTCCATTGGATTAATAGTTTAAAAATTTGCAGCATTCATTTCGTTGGAAGTTGTATGATACGGTATTCAGGTAGGTACCCAAATATTATGATTATTTCCATTAATAAGTCCTCAATTTCGGCGTATAAAGTAAGTAAGCCAGTTGAAAGATTGCAGGTGTCTAGGAGGACTAGATAATATACAGTTTCTAACAGTCCTTTCTCAATCAAATAGGCCAAGCTACAGAGATTTGAAGGGAGCATTTTGTGTAAAGAGGTTAGAAGAAAACCAACTGCGCCATTGTTGGTAAAATAGTTCCATATGATATAGTGATATGTTTTTCACTCGACTTTATTATTTATAACTTTGTTATCAACAATTTATGCAAAAAAATTTTTTTTTAGTTTTTTGCTTATAAAAATGAAACTATCAGAGTAATCGTGATGGTGTTAATAGACTAATTGTAGAAAAAACCGGCCAACATGCAGTTTATTCAAAAATTCTTAACTCGCTTATTTTTTGAGTTGTAGCGTAGATCCTCGGGCCAGTATTAGCTATTGATATAAACTTCATTTGTGCGAAGATCAGGAACTGTCCGATGCATAGTTTTTGATCTGTGGCCATTTGATTATGTTACTATGCAATTTTCCAGCAGACCTGAATGCGACAGGTATGGCCGATTTCAATTTACTAAAGAGATTTTGAAAGTAGAATTCTCATAGTTCAAAACGTTCATTTTGGTTTTCCATAAAAACGCTGAAAAATATGTTAAAAATGAAGCTGAACATGACGAAAAACGGCCGAGCGCGTAAGAGTAGTTGTAGAGTGGGGGTAGATGAGTAGGCAAGGAGAAGTATGACATTCGAAAGCGTCGGCATTTTGAACATGACAGTAATTTCTTAACGTTGTCAGATAATAATTGTAAACCCCCACTTTTCAACTACTCTCACGCGCTCGGCCGTTTTTCGTCATGTTCAGCTTTATTTTTAACATATTTCTCAGCGTTTTTATGAAAAACCAAGATGAACATTTTGAACTATGAGAATTCTACTTTCAAAATCTTTTTATTAAATTGAAATCGGACCATACCTGTCGCATTCAGGTCTGCTGGAAAATTGCATAGTAACATAATCAAATGGCCACAGATCAAAAACTATGCATCGGACAGTTCCTGATCTTCGCACAAATGAAGTTTATATCAATAGCTATCTAATAGCTGGCTTGAGGATCTACGCTACAACTCAAAAAATAAGCGAGTTAAGAATTTTTGAAAAAACTGCATTTTGGCCGGTTTTTTTCTACAATTAGTCTATTAACACCATCACGATTACTCTGATAGTTTCATTTTTATAAGCAAAAACCTAAAAAAATGCAATTTTTTGCATAAAATTGTTGATAACAAAGTTATAAATAATAAAGTCGAGTGAAAAACATATCACTATATCATATGGAACTATTTTACAAACAATGGCGCAGCTGGTTTTCTTCTAACACTACATGAAAAAATCTCTGTAGCTTGGCCTAAAATACTACATTCAATATTTATCTAAGGAAACAAAAAGAACTACCATTTTACCCATTATCATGTGTCCTAGTGAAAAACTGTATAGAAACAGAAACTTTTTATTTCAGTTATGAGTTTCTTATACTGATGTCTCTTTTATATGTGAATGATGAATTTCCATGTGATAGGTACCTACCTACATCCAATAAATTAGTTTTTTTTATAACCTTCAAATTCTTAACAATTTTATAAACAAAAGTCTGCTATCAACCATTCATCGAAATTGAGACAACGACTTCAGATATTAACAATTGCTATTAACATTGCAGTCGAACACATGCTGATGTAAGCAACATTGAGGATAACTACTTGATCGTTCCACACAAATATATAAACCATATTTGATGAAGACGAAGAGCACCCAGAACTAGATATGATTAAGCTTTTCAAATATATGTCATCATATTTTAATCAAAAAAAACTTGTTCACTAATCGTACACGATCTTTATAAAAGATCCAAATTTAACTTCAACGATTTTCAAGATTATATTGTTTATCCATGAAGTTAACAGAATGAACTGATGTTATGACATGTTATATTTTTGACATAATGTTGACATTTTTCATACATGGAAGATATTTAGTAGGATCATTCAATATTTTCCACGTAATTGTCTTTTCAGGTCCTTACTTGCCAGTTATGCCATCTTCACAGTACTCTCTTATCTATTCTTAATATTTCTAGAAATGAGCACTTGAAATTAATTTTGCATAAGTTGATTTCTTTGAAACAATATGACCTACCATTTTGATGATACTGAAGATGATATGTATAAGTGAATTTGTTTTCCATAACAAGTTATTTTGAATTAATTTCACGTGTTCAGTTTATTTAGATAAACTGAAAAAAGTACTTTTTCATTTAAAAATAATGCGATCATACCTTCTCATGTCTTAATCCAAATACATTTTGAATTCAGATATACCTTTACGACAATATTTTTTGTTGTAATTTTAGGGAATGTTTTTGGAGTAAATATATTAACACTCTTCGAAAGGGATCGTATTTCTAGTTAATTTGAGCTCATATAAAGTGAAAGTATGATCAAATTATCCATCAAGTATACATATATTGTCAAGTTTTCATTTTAGAGCTGGTTCACATGATACGATGAATGAAAGTGAGAAAACAAAATAATAGGTGTACCTAAATATTCGGTACATGTATTACAACAGATAACACAAATATTGATAATACAGAGTTTTCATCTATATGACAGTAATTTCAAAATTTATTGAAGACAGTTATAGATCATCTCCGATATTCTTTCACACATATACACACACACACACACATATATATATATATGTATATATATATATATATATATATATATATATATATATATATATATATATATATATATATATATATATATATATATATATATATATATATATTTAACAGCTTGTGTGATGGTAGATTATTTACATGAAACAATATTTTGAAAATTTATACTGAGGCAAATCTTACATATTATGGAATCAAGTCATTTAAATTACTGAGTCAATGAAACACTCTGTATATATTTATCACAGTGAAGAATGTAGTATATAGTTAATGCAAGAAGTTCACATTTAATATAAGAAGCGAGAATAGAATGGATAAACACTTTAAGGCTCTGTTTTATCGAGGAATAATAATTTTAATTTTTAGATACACCAGCACAGCAAAGTTCATTATTCTCTCCTGAAGAGTACATATACTGTATTAAAAAAAATGTTATACGGAGAAGTGTTATGTGTGTGGGCGCGCAAGCGCGCGTGTCTGTGGTGCAAAGAGTGCAGTTCAAATGACATTGGACATTCGAATCTCCCTCATGCTTAAAAAAATATCTATGATATTTGATTACTTAAATTGTCTTAATCTATTTGAATCACATTTTAAGTACAGTAATTAGTGACAAGGTGCAAACTCTTGAACTGTATGCAGATAATAGAGAACCATCAAAAAAGTATGGATTTATTAAATTTCAGAAGGAATTATAAATTTGGTGATATAATATTGCGTATATTATTCCAAATAAAAGCACAAATTTGTTGAATATGTTTTAGTAATTTTGTATGGCAATCACTAAGTAAATGGGATGTCCTCAAATAACTCATAGTTAGCGATTTCAAATAGTAGATCGAAATGATTCCAATCATTATGTTATTGCAATCTTTTTACAATCTGAATATTTTTGTGTATAGCGAGAACTGTAGATCATGATTAAAAACTTCATATTAAATTATTGTTTATGTTTAGCTGAGGAGGCACATTAAATATTATTTAAATTTCACGATGATATCAAACAGTTTCAAAACTTTTAAATGTTTTTCATATTTGAATATAAGGACGGTCCATACAACAATTTTTTTATCATTTTTTTCCACAGTATGTGAACATTTATGAACACAGTTGTTACTTGACACTTGAATCGTATGAATGGTTTCAAATCGAGGAATCACCGTTTCACTGATTTGGAAGCGGATTTTCTTGCCTAATGTCAGACTTGAGTTTCACGAATTCTTTTGCTACTTCGTCGTTTGTGCGCTGCGATAGTATCCTGAGAATGGTCCAACCCGTTTCATCCATGTGAATGCGCTTGCCAAGAGATAACCAACATGCCCGAGAACCCTGGAATTAAACAATAATATTGAATTAGTGGTCGTTCAGTGAAATTCATCAAATTATTGAGTGTGACATTGCGGTATGGAAGTGAACAATGATTATAAAAAATGGCGAAAGCATTGGAGTCGTCTTTCTAAGGAACAAATTTTGTACACAAGCTAAATTTAATATACTTGTAACTCTTATTAGGTATATATATATATATATATATATATATATATATATATATATATATATATATATATATATATATATATATATATATATATATATATATATCATCAGTGGCGTATCCAGAGATTGAGTTGTGGGGGGTGTTTAGTGGCAAGTTTTAGGGAGTTGACCTGAACTATTTATAAGAAAATCAGCTTAAGCGACAGCGGGGGAGGAAGGGGTGTTGATTGATCTTAGCTTTCCATAATTCAACATTTTTATTCTACATCAAAAAAATATGAAATAATTGCGAGGACATGTACATACAATATTCATCATAAAATGTGAAGATATAAAATATACATAAAAGTTAAGAAATAAAATATATATAAAACTCAAGAAAAAAATATGAAAACCCAAGAAATTGGCTATTCGAAATAAAGGAAAAATATCAGAAAGCTGAAAAGGATCACATCAGGTGAGATGTGTCAAATGTGTTCAAATGTCCCCATAAAAAATAATCCGGGGGCGACAGATCAGGGGAACGAGCAGGCCATTCTATGGCACCCCTCCTTCCAATCCAATCGTTCATCTAAATAGTGCCTCACGGGCGCCGCATAATGAGGAGACGCTCCATCTTGCTGAAATCTCAGTTCGGCTTCTAAATAACGGTGATCGTTCTCCAAAATATCTGTCAACATAGGATCGACATTGTTTTCTAAGAGATCTAAGTAATTATCACCATTGAGATTTCCGTCTATGAAAAAAGGGCCCACAATATTGTCGCCATAAATACCGACCCAGACATTCAGCTCTTCAGGATATTGAGTGTGAATCTCTCTAAATAGCCTTGGGTTGGTATCAGACCAATATCGACAATTGTGACGATTTACAGATCCATTCAAATGAAAAGAGCATTCATCAGAGAAGCAGACATTAAAAAGGAAGTCCGGATTATTACTTATCATATCACCCATTGTTTCGCAAAATTGTAATCGGCGATCAAAGTCATCTTCGTTCATTTCGTGAAGCAAACTCATCTTGTATGGATGGAACTTGTAATTTTTAAGTATCCTTCTAATAGTGGTACGAGAAATCCCAGATATTTCTTCCATTTTTCTTGTACTTGAAGTAGGGTCATTGACGAAATGTCCTAAAACTCCTGTGTCCACATCATCATTTCGGACACGATTCAAATTTTCTTTTTTCAAATTAACAACTGAGCCCGTCTCTCTAAACTTTCTGACCAAGTTCAGGACGTAAGTGTGACTTACATTATGGTCCTCATTTCTCTCGTTAAACAAAGCAGCAGTTCTTCTTGCACATTCATTATTCGCAAAAAAAATGGAAATTATTTCCACTCGCTGTGCAGTGGTATAACCCATTTTGAAAGTCACAAGCTGATATAATTAAAGTCTGAAATAACTAAATGAATTCTCATTTTCAAACAGCTTCTCCATCTCAATATCAACGAAATCTGTTATCGCCGCCTTTTTTTTGCAATTTCTCGATCACTACGCGTATGCCAAACACATGTTGAAAATGCTGAAACCGAGACAATAACTGAAAACGTGAAAACAATAATATTTACAAAGTAAATCGTGCGCTTTCGTTTAAATTGAAATAATTGCTGTTAGGGTAGCGGCTAGAGGGGTAGTGATATCGAATTCATTTTTTGACCCGTCCGAGCGTTTTTTCCATCTCAAAGATCCAAATTCGGCGTGTGAAAGTTATTGATGCAATACTGAGTCACTCTGTATAATAATAAAGCGATGAAAAAAAAAATAAACTCATGCAGGAAATTGAATTGCCTTTCCAACAAGGTGCTGCTCGACCCCTTTTCCCTATTCAAAAATGAGAGCTGTTAGGGTTTGCGGCTAGAGGGGTAGTGATATCAAACTCTATTGAACACCCTTATTTGTCCACCTTTCAACAAAATTTGACCTGTCTGAGCGTTTTTCGTTATTCTATCCCAAAGCTCAAAATTCGGGGTGGAAAGTTATGGATGGCCCACCCTATATATATATATATATATATATATATATATATATATATATATATATATATATATATATATATATATATATATATATATTATATATATATATATATATTATATATATATTATATATATATATATTATATATATATATATATATATATATATATATATATATATATATATATATATATATATATATATATATATATACCTATATATATATATATATATATATATATATATATATATATATATATATACCTATATATATATATATATATATATATATATATATATTTATGAAGTGAGTTACTTATATTGTGATCTATGAAATACTCGATTCAAATATTATTCGACTCATTTACGATTGGGTTACACTCATAAGTGAAACATTGTAGAGCACGTCTTCAGTTAGAAAATAAGTCTAGATACGAACTGCTGACAGTATTTGGAGTCACGGAAACAGTTAAATATAAAATTAGATTAAAAACAGACCAAGTCCATATTCTATCTTTTTGACATTTCATGCCTCAATGTATTAGATAAGATTCGAGATTACTTCTTAAAGTGAGGGAAATCCACAAATCTAGTAGAACGGTTCAATTCTGATTGGAGAAACATCTTATCATGAAGGGTTGGCATACATTTATAGTTTAAATTATAGTAAAGTCAAGTTTATTCGTATCGAAAAAGGAATGGTCTTTTTTCATCACAACCTGAAGACGACTTATGTAAAATGCCAAATATGTTGACTTTTCAGTCGGCTCACCTTGTCAACAATATCATTCAGTTGCATAACTGCGACTCCCACCAACCGATCTTCTCGAAGTATGCAATAATCTTTCACACAAATGTGTAATTCGAAGACATCTAGCTGCTCCTCATTGCCTATCATGCTGAAACAGAAAAAAAATTACCAATTTTATAATTCAAATCCTGAAAAATTTACAAGTTGACCATGGTCAATTTAATATATTACACAAAGTGAACAAGAAAAATTCTTCAATAAATTAAAAATTATTTATTTATTTATTATAAAATAAGACTACAAATCATCGATCAAGTCGATGTTACCGTAGAATAATATTCATTCCAAATAAAATATGTGTGAACGCATTATTATAATATGGAGAGTAGGTATATCAGCTTTTAAGATGTAATTTGACTTTTTTTATAAATGAATTTAATTTTTCTAGATTTTTAATATCTTCTGGTAGGTTATTAAAAACTGTTACGGCCTGGTAGATCGGTGAATTCTTCGCTTTATTTGTTCTTATATTGCCTAGGTTATAGTTATTCATTTGTCTAGTTCCATGATTGTGTATATTCAGTCTTTTTTTCAACTCAGTATTGCATTTAAGTAAGCCATGCTCTATTTTATATATCATTTTGCACTGTTCAACCACTTTGGTGAGTTTCATGTTAGGTTTCCCCAAGGTACTGTACAACTCAGTTATTCGAGTATCATATGGCAAGTTGTATAATGCCTTCAAAGCGTGATTCTGTTTCCTTTGAAGTCTCAGTAGGTTGTTAACTGAAGTATTTGACCAAATGCACAGAATGAATATTAGAATAGTAGATCGATCTTCTTGCTCTTGTTCACTTCTTTGTTCAATTTTTATTACCATTCATTCTGATGTTTAATGCTGTTGCGACCACGCAATATTATTTAATTATTTTCTCAATAATAATATTTTCTAAATTTCCATTTTTCTTTTCAAACAATTTATTTCTATTCCTTTTCAAATTAATTTCACCTAACATTAAGTAACATTTTATTCAGTCTTCCCCCGTATATGCCTTCAAATTTCTCCGTCATCGCTGTGCGAGGAAAACATATGTTCTGAAGACACATGTGAAAACAAATTCAATACAAATTTTCAATTGCGACTAACTTGTGCTTCAGTGCGTTATATCTACTCTACATATTCTCCTCATTTTCAACATTTTCACCTTTTCACCGTTTTGAACTTAAAGATTTTCCGGGAATAAGATTGGGGACAGTGGAACTCTGGCCAGAGTGTGAGTGGAACGAGTTTCACCGATTTAAGAACTTTTATCCAACACCTAAGGTTGAGTCCGGCAATAAGGTAGGATTTGAAGGTATTTTTTAACAACTTTAAAATTTATACAGTCCACTAAAGTCTCAATCCTCCAAATGCTATTGTTTCTTTAATTTTCTGTTTAAATAGTAATGCAACAGTTTTGTTTATATTCAGGATGAGTTTGTTAGAATTTAGCCAGTCCTGAAACCTTTTCTGGTCAGCCGCGATAATTTGCTGCAGAATTTCTATATCTGTACCTTCATAGAACAATGCAGTGTAATCGGCAAACATGTAGTATCGAGCCACCAGCCCAGGCGTTTTGAGATCTTCTACGTATAAGAGATACAGTAGCGGTCCTATTACCGAACCTTGAGGTACCCCCTTTGACACATTTTCCTCAGAGCTTATTGCAGATCCTATTTCTGTGCGATGTTTCTGTTTTTCAGACATTTCTCAATTAAAATGTAGGCCTTTCCTCTTATTCCCATTTGCTGAATTTTCCGCAATAATAATTTGCGGTCAACCAGATCAAATGCCTTTTTAGATCAATAAATACCACTATTGCATATTGGTATTTATTGATCTAAAAAAGGCATTTGATCTGGTTGAACACAAATTATTATTGCGAACAAATTATTATCTAGCAACTTTCCAAGGGAGCTGGTTATATATATTCCGAGACGCGATAGCTCCCTTGGAAAGTTGTTCGATAATTTTCAAATTATTGAAGAATTTTTCTTGTTCACTTTATGCAATTTCATAGTTATTCAATCGCATATATTATTTTCACTTACAAATGGAATGTTTCGTTAAATCTTGGCGACCAATTGTTCGATTTTGTTTTAGTGGCGTGTTTCCGTTTTTTATCAGATAGGTGTGGTCCTATGAGGTTGACTTCTACGAAGGGCTTGAACATACCAGATGCAGCAATCCATTTCAAATCGTTGCAAGCCACAACTGAAACGAAATTTTCATAAATTAACTTGCTGGACTTCATTTTTTTCTCTTATGAGTCTATGTATATATGTATTACACTTATTTATCTTTTATTAGCAGTAACAGGCCATTCAAGTTTTAAAACCGATATTATTACCAAGTTCTCAAAACATTTGAAAGATCAAAATTACTTTGACATTTATGGAATTTGAAAATACAGAAAACTATATTAAATTTCATTAAATGTTTTGCGGATCTGGTGTCAACTGCTTATTTCAAATAGAATATTCTATATATTATCACATATTTACGTAATATTCACACTAGACTTTGTGCATCATGTCCTATAGCAAAGTCTCGCTGTTTTTGACAAATTCAAGTTTTAATGCCAAAAATGACGTTTGCAGGCTCTAATGAGGAAAACTTTATTTATTAACCCATTAAGGACTGAATTTATAAATTTGTGATATTATGTATACAAATCCTTTATCTCTACTTCAAATAACACTATAAACATGGGTAGATCAATAAATTTGTTTGACAGTCTGCCATTTTGAAAATAGCGGCCGTTCCATATATGGAACACTAGTCCTATAAGGGGTGGAAAGTATAAACAAAACAGAACGTTATTCATTTTAATTTGAATTTTTTTATTATCCTAAAATTTGACAACAAATAAATTTATTTAGTATGAAAATGAATAAAACAGTCAATACATAAACCTACGTCGCATTTTCGGCACTGTGTACAAACAGAGCTACCTTTATGGTTCTCTCCTGCACATCGCCGGTGTTTATTATCGGGTACATATTGAATTAGATGTTCTTTTCCATCTGGGCGAATATCTGGAGATATTTTAGAATTTGTTGAATATGATGTCGGTCTACCTGAAGACTTTGGTAAATTTTGAAATTTCTTCAGATAAGTCTGTACAATATCTCTTCTGAAATTTAGCTGAGAAGTTTCTGGGTGATGAATTCTGTAAATTATCCAAACGTTCTGAACAGCCGCATCTATAAGTCAGGTGAAAATTGGCCACCATCATTTTTTCCGCCTTACAGCAATCCTGTAGACATTAATATTTACGTCCATCTGATCTGTGGCTCCCATAAAATCGTTGGACTGCAGTGAGGCCTGAGTACTCTTCGATAATTTTGATGTTGAAGCAATAACTGATAACAAATCATCATCTGGAATATCCTAATCGTCAGCTACCATACAAAAATCCCCTAATCTTGTACCATTTTCCATAACTAGTTCGGCATTCGCTGCAAGTTGTTTTCCTGGTAAATTATCCAACAACCCACCGGAATCTTCTTATGAAGAATCTTCGTCTGATAACTCTCTATTTTCTGGTGGTTCAATATGAACTGCTTGCACCCTATCATTGGGTTCCAAATCTTCCCAAAATACATCACTTTCTAACAAATCTGCAATCTGCTGAATAGTTAATCTGAAAACATATGCAGAATTGCAATAGTATCCTAAAAGACTAGTGTTCCATTTATGGAACACTATAAAAAAAACATCAAATTTAACCAGAAAAAATATCGTTACAATTTCTAAACTTTATATTGAATAATTTCAAACTATATATTGAATAGAGTACAAATCTTACAAAACTTCAGTTATTTATAGTAGTAAATTTGTAAAAAATCAGAGAAGATGTATACTTACATTTTACTGCTCGACATTTCACACAGTCACAGGCTCAACGAAAACAAAAATTATCTATAACGCACCGTAGTTTCCGTCAAGTATCTAAGTATGACTAGGCGGTATAAGCACGTATTAGGTACATAAGCTAAAAACGTTGCCATAGACTAAGTTCCGCCATTTCAAATTTTTTTTGGCGCACTTTAAGCATGTAGTATTTAGTATTCCTTATGTGGAACGCTAGTACGTAATGGGTTAGTTTGAATAATACTTCTAACTGAAAAATAGGAATTTCATGAGAATTTTGAACCAGTGTGTTCAAAAAATCATTAAAAAAACTGCCAATAAGGTCTATTTTTTCAAATGAAATCTATAAAATTTTATCTTGTGATTAACTAATATCAAGAACATGTGACACTATTTGCCAATCGCTTTCCTCGGAAGCGAAAACCATCAGAATATGCCGATATTCTGTATTCTGTATTTTTGGGAGTGCAGTCGAGACCACAGCACTTAGGCCCCATTGGGCCCTTTGTGCATCCTCCCCGGGAACATCACCAGCCTAGGCTCCCAACCATCCTAGTCGTTTGAAAAAGAGGGTGATTGCACCTAGGGGGATTTCCCTCAAGGTGGCTAAAATTGGCCACCGTTCACCCAGAATGGATTCTCGGAGTGACGAGATAGCGGGGCATTCACAGAGGACATGTTGTACCGTCTCGTCTTCCTGTTCACAGCCTCTGCACAGAGGTGTGTCGCTTAATCCCATATTAAATAAGGGCTTCCGAAGTTGGCAGTGTCCCGTTAAAATTCCCACGACATTGCGTAGTTTTCCTCTGGGCATCGCCAGGTAAGTCATTGCAGCATCTTTATTGGGATAATTTAAAAGTTCCCTGGCAAGTCTGCAGGTGGTTGTTTCATCCCATAGGATTTTGAATTTTTGATGGGTGTTCTCTTTCATCATTTGTGATTTTGCTGTCAGCGGTAGTAGGCTGGAAGGGCCAGGACCGAATATGTTCAGGCCGGCTGCTTTTCTAGCCAATTCGTCAGCTTTTTTGTTGCCATTGCATATCGAGTGGCCTTTAACCCAGCACACCATAATTTGATTTGTATGGGCTGCACCCGCAAGTGCTTGATGGCATTCCCATAGTGACTGTGAAGTTATTTTATGATTCTTCAGGACCAGTAACGATTGTCTACTATCTGTGTAGATTTTAATGGTTTTGTTCGTTATGTTCCTACGAGCAATCTCGTTCGCGGCTATGGTTATGCCCGTTAGCTCTGTCTGAACTATGTTGGCACATTTGTCCATGGTCCACTTAAGTTGAAATCGCAGGTGTCTCGAATATATTCCACAGCCTGCACCTTTTTCTCGCTTTGATCCGTCCGTGAAAATATTGATCGTTCCTTCATCGGAGGTCTCATTTCCACTGTTTGTGTGTATTGAGTAGGGTTTATCAAAAACAAATCGCGGGGGTATGCTGTCTGCCTTAACCTGTAGCAGGGGCATCGTGTTAGTAGCCTCAAGCCACAGGCGACGTCTAGTCTCCCCACATCCTACTTCTGGCTTTATACCAATAGTCTCAAGGCGTGCCATAGTTGCCAAGGCCACTTCTTGTAGATAAATATTCAAAGGTGGCAGGCATAGCATCACCTCTATTGCCCTAGTTGGTGTTGTTCGCATAGCTCCGGTCACACTTAGACACGCGGTCCTTTGTATCTGCCCAAGCTTGAGTTTTGCTGTTGCCTGTTGGCTTTTAGGCCACCAGACAACGGCTCCATAGGCTATCATCGGTCTCACGATGGCAGTGTATATCCACATGACCACCCTGGATTTCAGTCCCCAGGTTTTCCCCATGATCCTGCGGCACTGTCCGTAGGAGATGTGTGCCTTTTTTAGTCTTCTCTCCAGGTGAAGATTCCAAGTGAGTTTGGCGTCAAAGGTCACTCCCAGATATTTGACCTCTGACATGAAACTTAATTCTGTGTTTAGGAGAACAGGTGCTTTTAATGGCCCCAGTTTCCTTTTCTTTGTGTAGAGAACCATCTCCGTCTTTCTATGCCGATAAACATATTATTGAAAATTTAAAGAAATTTGAATCTGTTGAAACAGTAGTTGAAAGAAACAAACCACTCGTTAACAATGAGAATGTTAAAATTTTATAGAGAATTGCAAGAACTTTGGACTTCTCAATATACCATTGTATTTAATTTAAAAAAAGAAAAACACATTTGATAACGAGAGGTTTATTTGTTTACACTACTGCTTCAACAGATCCAAATTTCTTGAAATTTTCCATACTTTGTTTAACGGAAAGTTGAGAGTATTTTCGTTTCTGAGGAAAGGAATTGGCAAGTGTTTCATATGTTCTTGATATTACTTTATTACATTGTCCATACATAATGAATAAATTGAAATAATCTTCAGTTGTATAATTTAATCGTCTTTGCATTGTTATTAACAACTTTTAATTGGTAAGTGACAGTGTCATAATAACAGTTTTTAGTTTTTATCGCCGCCACAGCAACATCGATGTATCATTCAAATTAGTGATTAAAGCTTTTCTCATAGGAATAATTGTTGATTATTTTAGAGCCAGCAAACGTCATTTTTGGCATTATGGCCGGCCGCACATTTCCTACAATCGGTTCCGATTGTCTGAAACGATTGTCGGATCAGGGCATCTGACGCTCAAATTTCTATACTTTTATACAATCATATCGCACACCTACGATCCGATATCGGATCGGACGTCCGACTCGGATGCACGAGCAATGCGTCCTACCAATAGGACCGATAAAAAGTCTGATCCGACTACCGGAAGGCAAACCGTGCATTGTTTTTACATAGTCTACCGCAAACATACGATTATTTCTGTCAGTTTTTGACAGGGAGTATAGAAAAAGGAATTGTCAAACCATGTGCGATCATAGAAATCTTAATATATATATCTGATAGTATATTCTATGTGTGCGATACTGAAAATTTGATTACCACGGTCGAAAAATATCCCTGCTTGCGACATTCAAATAAAATCGGACGTATTTTGTCGGCAGTGTGCGCTAGTGGTCCGATTTGAAATCGTTTCAGACAATCGGATCCGATTGTAGTAAATGTGCGGCCGCCCTAAAACTTGAATATGTCAAAAACGTTGAGACTTAGGTATAGGACATACACAAAGTATAGTTGAAATATTGGGCAATATCGAAATACAGGGTGTCTATTTATATATTGGTCCTCTAACAGAAAAAGTTGCTAATGTCATACCTAAATGTAATATTAAAATTGCTTTCAAACCTAAGACAAAACTCTCAGGATTTTTATTCAATGCCAAAGATATCACTTCAAAATTTGAAAGTTCAGGAGTTTATAAGTTGATTTGTCCTGTATGTAAAGGAGTATATATAGGTCAGACTGGTCGATCGTTCAAGAGAGACACATCATTCGAGACCAGACCACCGAGGAAGCAGCATCGCCCTGGGAAAGCGGTGAATTCGACGGCAAGCGACTGAAACTGAAGACGACGAGGAGTGAAGAAGGACCTAGATGGGCTGAGAGATTGTCCATCAGACACGTTCTTCATCGGTTCGCTAGTAAGGAGCAGCGCCCAACAGAGGACGGCACGGTGGGATGGAAGCGGATCGTCAGGTTCGAAGACGAATGATGCTCGTTGCAGACGACGAGAGTGAAGATGGATATTGGATCTCGATGTCGGAGTAATGGCAGTTACAGACGACGAGTGTGAAAATGGATGTTGGATCTCGAGGTCGGAGTGATGAGCATTGTTCAAGATCGAACCAACCTGGGATGAAGCGAACATACTTCCAGTCGACAGAGAATGCCACGGACAGTCGTCAGGTATGTTTACTTGATTTCAAAATTAATGCGACGCGACGCAGAGAGATATACACTTGGGTCTTGAAATATAGACACAAGGAAGGGAACAGGTTCTAGTGCTGACCGCAGCACGAGAGTCCTAATCTAAGTGTGAGACTGGAAGTTTAGTAGGCTTATGCCCGGAAACCGAAAGAACAGAGGTGTTTTTAGTGGGTAGGCAATGTTGATATATATTTATATATATCAACTATTGAATCCCACAGAGGCCGGGTTCGCAACCGGTATCGCTTTTGAAGTTTTCACCTCGATTAAAAAAAAAAAAAAAATCGTTCAAGACAAGATTTAAAGAACACCAACAATCTTTTTTTAAAAATAAAACGGATTCAACGTTTTCAAATCATTGCCGTGAAAACCACCACCCATTTCCACAAATAGATAATTTTCAAATCATGCACAAATTACCGAAAGGAACCAAACTTACTTACTTAGAATCATTAGAAATTTGTAAACTCAATAATAATGCAAAAGATATCTTGCTGAACGACCAGATTGACTTGATATATTCTCCTATATTTAGTGTATTTAAACAATAATGACTTTTCTAAGAACATTGTATTGTACCAATTTGTGAAATTCACTCGATTAGCCCTTCTTGAAATATGTTCCTCTTGTCTATTTAGGTACCTGCAGTAATCCTTTCCCACCCGTAAGCGCAAATCTATGATTATTTTGTATTCAGTTCTTAACTCAATCTGCCCGATGATGGTCTAGTGACCGAAATTGCAATCGCAGTGTTATATTTTTCAAAATATTTTGTGATAATAAACGTAGTAAATTCAAATTTAGTTTTGTTAAATTAAATATATTCTAAATTTTGTAAAACACCTCTTCTGCAAAAATCTCATGTTGTTTATAGTATACCCTGTAATAATTGTAATAAATCATATATAGGACAAATTTTTCAAAATTTAGAAGAAAGACTAAAAGCACACAAATATACCAGAACACAAACCACAGCACTAATAAAACATAAAAACAATGAGAATCATACTTTCAACTTTAATAGCACGAAAATTTTAGAAATAGAAAAAGATCAAAAACGCAGAGAAATTTTAGAAATGTTACATATTCAAAAAAATTTAAATAAAGTCGTAAGTGATAGAACAGATATCAAACATTTGAGTTCAATATACGCAGATTTAATTCTTTAATTTTTCGAAGAAACAACATAAATCAAAACAAACAAACTCTAACCATAACAACTCATCTTCTTAGACAAAATCTAAACATCTAGAATTTTCAATTTTTCTAAAAAGAAAGTATAGTTTAGAACATGTGATTTCCAAATTTACAAGTAATGTCTTTTTAAAGACAACAATCAAATATTTTAAACCTATTTTGTACATTACGTGGGTGAAGGTTTCTGTGGTTCCCTTCCCATCTAATATCAACGAACCTGTCTGTTGATATTGGACTAAATAGCACGTAATTAATAACTGAAGACGGCCACAGCCGCAATGAGAAATTTTTGAAAAAAAGATAAATAGTACCCTATTCTTTGACTTTTCAAAATCAAAATAATTTGAACCTATTTCGAACATTACGTGGGTAAAGGTTTCTGTGGTTTCCCTTACCATCTAATAATAACAGATTTGAATGTTAATATTGGACTGAATAGCACGTAATAAATAACAAAGAACGGCCACAGCCGAAAAAATTTTTAGTGAGACATAGTAGTCTTTTTCTATTCAAATTTTTTCAAATCAATAAATGTCAAAGAAATTTCAATTTTTTCAAAAGTTTTGATAAAGCCACGAATGTCGTGGCGAAACGTCAACTTTTTAATAAAATCGAGTTTTTTGAGATTCAACAAGCCTGTTATTGCTAATAATTATCGAAAGATTATATATATATATATATATATATTTTTTTTTTTCTTAATTACCTTTGACGGTCACTTTATTCTCTCCTGTACCGGGATGTGTGAATATCTCTACCTGGATGGAGAGTTCCCCTACGCTTCCTTCCGCTCCTTCAGCAGATAAATCTGGAAAATATACGATTGAGAAACACATCGAAACAGATCTATGATCATCAAAATTTTTACTTGAATAGAAAAATCGAAAAAACTCAACACATGGTGAGAATATATGAATATGAACAATTAAGAACTTAAAGATATAATATTCCAAGATGTCGGAGTTACTAAAAAAAATGAAGATATTGTGCAGATTCAGATTAATGAAGATTTATACATTTATAATTCTATGTTTATTTCCACAAGCAATTCTATTCTACGAATTAAGTTGATAACTAATATTCTTTGGATTAAAGAAACCTGTGAATACGAATTTTTATTGAAATAATTAGTTTATTTTTTTCTGCAAAACATATTGATAGTCTCCTAAGGATTTTCTATTTTCCAAAATGTTTCTTAGAATCAAGCAGTTTGAATGAAGAACTTTAAAAAAAAATTTCGAAATCACTTCTACGACATCTACCTTCTAAGATCTACTTCATTTGAAAACCATGCTTGCTATGTTGCTATGTTTTGCTAATTTTTTCTTAATCTCTTATTCTGCATTTAAAAGGTAACACTATGCTGTGAGAATTATATACAGTATTGATATTCGAGCGTGTAATCTACAGAGTGAAGTCGATTGCAGAGTAGAAAATGACTGATATAATTTCATTTGACTAGTTTTAAAGAGAGATATAGAAATTTGGAAATTCAAACAACGAAGCACATACTGCATTTACGTGCGATAACACACATTGTTAGGAGATTCAAAAAAGTGTCAAATCACAGTCATAAGGTACTTGAGAACAGTTGATAAAAATATAAGTGATTGAAAATTTATATGAAGTATTCAAAAATCTGATTACACGTACAAAAAAAAATACATTATATTATATTCCTTTTAACAGTAAACATATTATTAGAATACAAGCAGAATACAATGCAAATATTTATATGGACACTGTATATTAGAATAATTTTATACGCAATGACACTGCTTTCTATAAACTATGATAAAATTACACACTGAAATCTCATTTTTTTTAGAATGTGATGATTATAGTTAAAACAAGAAAAATCTGAATGAAATCGACCTGGTGTTTATGTCTCTCTCTCTGATGATTGGCATAACCCAAATATTTCTAAGTAACAGTAAAGAGTCGAATCTCGATATGATGTAAGTACTTCAAATTGGCAATTTAAAGCTGGTCATTGTATACATAGAAGAAAATGACTAAGCTTACTGCAGATTTCATTGAAGCCCATTCATGCATTGAAAATGTAGCTGCTGCTATCGAAGAACTAAATACTTTTATATTCTTTTTCATTTTAAATGCTGCTAGAAAGCTCTGACCTTTTCCTTTGTATGGATGTTTTTATCTGCTCTGGTTCACTTCATCAAATATTTAAACTAATAAGCCATTTTTTTGCGAATGGACATTGAAAATGCATATTTACAATATACCTACAATTATCAATTTACCAAAATAGGTCAAAAATAATGGAAACAAATATATCAAATATAGAAAACACTTTTGGGTAGTTTAAGAGCGAGAAAAATCGTCGTTGAAATTTTTTTTATATCTTATATTAAAAAGATGATATTGCATGCCATTAGTTGAACCAGCACAATATTAGACGTTTCTCCCTACTTTGTACTCTCTGTTTCTATGTGTGTAGATAATTTTGAAGAATAGTTCTCATATTGAAATTAAATGCACTTTAAAACGGATTTCAATCTGCCAGATTCTTTATCTGATAATATAGAACCGGCGAAATTACTATTGCATATACTGTTCTTTCAGAAAATTAAAACAAAACATGTAAATTAGTTGATTATATAAATAAAAATTATGAAATATCTAACCGATTAGATAAAAATAACGTTAACAAAAATCAACACCAAGAAAAACAGTGGATTCAATATAACTAATAATTAAGAAAACATTAAGATTCCTAATTTTTTTGACCATAGCTTCTGTAAAAATCATTTTATAGATATTATTATCTACTTCCAAAAAAATATTTGATGTCCTGAAGATTATGGAAAAGCTCTTTAAAATGATTTGTCAGAATAAGTATATTTATGTAAAATCCAACATATGTTAAGATATCATTAAATGAGAAAGAATTAACTTTGTTTTTCATCAATATTTTTATTTAAATATTTGCGACTACAGTTTTCTAATACTATAATATCAAGCAAATAAAAATTTTTGGTATTGTTCAGTTTTATTATGGTACATGTATACAAAGAAAGGGGTTGGAAGATAATCATTATATGGACTTTCCTAATGTAAGCTAAATGAATGAAGGGTGTACTATCATTGAACCATTCTATGAAACCTAGAATAATAGGGAATTCCGTACATGTGTCTGGTCATTTAACAGATCGACTGAGTTATTTCTACTAGGTTTATATATTTTTATGGATTCTAAAATATTCTTTTTTTTTTATTTTTTGGAACTGTGTGTGAATCTTTTTTATTATTTATGTCTGGTAATGTGTGACCTAAATCTAGACATTATTTTGCAAAGTTTGAGTTTTCTTTATTCAATCTGAAGGACTGTTGATGTTCATCAAATCTAGTGGCAAAACTTTTGATTGTAACTGTTACACTCATTAGAGCAAAGCTTATAAACTTCTTTCTTTTCTTTAGGTATAGTTTTATATTTAACATTAAAAGAAATTGAGGTTTCAAGGCTATTTCAATATTATTTTTGGTGAGTATGTTGCCGATTTTGTTTGAAATTGGTTTAAAATCTGCCAACCCCTTCCTTTGTATACCTGTCTACTATTATAAAAACTATGCAATGCCAAAAATGTTCATTTGCTTGAAAATATGGTAGTACTACAAAACTGAAGTTTCAACCATTTAAATAAAAGACAAAGGTAAATTGCTTCTCATTTATTGTCAAAATATATTATGACAGAGAAACGGACAAATCCATCCAATACATGTTAAGATATTAATGTAAGAGTGGAAATAAAAATAATGTATATTTTGATAATTTAAAAATAGCTTATTAAATGTTAATCTTGATGTATGTATAGGTTGAGATCATTCACACTTCGTTTTAGCAGAAGACAATTTCTTTAATTGTAGAATAACTTATGTTTCGGGTTCTGCAGTGATTCTGGAGATCCTTAACGTTAAAATATCTTTGAAGATGAAGATTGTCAGATAGAGAATATTATGCATTTTCAGTGTACATACTACATGAATT
The DNA here is from genome assembly GCA_030704885.1 of Cynegetis impunctata. Lineage (NCBI taxonomy): Eukaryota > Metazoa > Arthropoda > Insecta > Coleoptera > Coccinellidae > Cynegetis > Cynegetis impunctata. Next base: position 635,405 of record JARQZK010004341.1, read on the forward strand.
ATTTGCAACTGTAAATTAATTTCTAATATAATTAAGCTTCTGAACCAGCATAGAACTCCATTGGTGCAACGGAGTTTGAAAACTAGCAAGAAAACTTCGTAAATCGCAATATTCTTATACCTTGGCGACTTTCACGTCTCTTTTTAGGTTTTAGAGGTTCCTCTAACGCTTCCATTCCTGGCTCAGGTTCATCTCGTTCAATTGAAAATTGTCTTTGGAGCATTGTTTGGTTATTGTTAAGCGGCACTTCAGAATAGTAAGGAGTAATAAGTCAAGTGGTCGGCGCCAATATATAACACAAGGATGAAATGTGAAAATTTCCGATAAAGATAGTTCTACTGGCATTGAATGACGAGGAAGAAGTACACAATGCACATTTGTGTATTATTAGTACTCAAGCTTCATTTTAAATTTCCTACTTTAGATGGTATTCTGAATTATGTACGATGCAGAAATCGAAAGAGTAGAATTTTATAAAGAATAAATTCATTCGATGCACTAGTAACTGGCTACTCCAAGAGATATTCACTTATGCAATAATTTATAGCCATACAACAACCATTAAACCAGAGTAATACACTACAACTTCACCCGACAAGTTGAATTTAGAAGTGAAATATCTTGAATAAAACATAATCATATGTCATATATAGAAACTAGTATCAATATTTGAAATTGAATTTCGTTTATTAATGTCCATTGTTAGGTAAAATGAGTACATCGTCTGAATCAATCAGCTCAAATATAATCTATATTATAACAAAATGTTCTAGAGTAAGATTTTCAGGGGCTGATTCATTTAGTCTTGCTTTGTGGGTTGGACTTATTACTGGTGTATCTTATTGAAAATCTAGTAAACAATTTGTTAGATAAAACGTTAAATCGAAGAAAATGCTTTGCGAATCACACAAAAGAAGCTGTATGAAATCTAGAGAACTTTGGAGAACGATTTTCAGGTACTGTTTTATTTCATCTTGCTGTGTTGAGTTGGTATAAATATAAGTATATCTTATAGAATATCTAGTAAAGAATATGTTGAATAAAGAGTTAAATCGAAGTAGATGCTTTGCTGCTTGCACAAAATATGCAATTTAGAAGACTTTGAAGATCGATTTTCGGGTACTGTTTCAGTATCTTATTCAAAATCTAGTGATCAATATTTTGAATAAGAAGTTGAATCGAAGAAGCTGCCTCTCAAGTTACACAAAATAGTTTGCATGAAATTTAGAAGACTCTGAAAAGTGATAAAGAGAGCAGTAAAAAGAAATATTTGTTTCTAGCATTGATTGTACATTTACAATGACTACTGCAAAGTGAACAAACGAATAGGAGTAAGAGGGATGAGCGATCAAGAAATTTTAACATTTCATCGAAAGACAAAAGAAAAACTAGGAACATGAATATTTTTTCTCCTAATCATATTCATACCTTCATTGATTTGAGTCTGGACGAATGTCTTGATCAGAGTATCCGTTGTCTGGGTGTACAGAGATAGCGCGTATCTCAAGCTCTGCAATTCGGCGCTCTTATCCAAAAACGCTTTCTTTAGACCGTTCCCGCCGGCATGGAAATACTGCTTGATAGTGTCCAAGGCAACATCTAGTACAGCGCATTGTTTTGGTGATAAATTTTTTTCGACCTCTTTCGAGATATCCATGACGCCGCTCAACGCCTGTTTCATATCTTGTTTGCCTGTCATTCGATTCTTGAACATTCGCGACATGTCTTCGATCTTCGTATTTGCGGCGAGATTTTTCGCATTATCTGTCAAACTCTTGAACATCATCTGAAATATAGTGATCGATTATCATTAAATCTAATAATATGGAAACAAGACGAGTAGGTTAACTCACAGCCGACGTATTTGTACAAGGAAAGTCATTTGATAATCGAAGAGTATCGAATAACCTTCCGAAGAAGTTGACTATGTAATTCTGATCAAAAATATGAAGCTATTTTAATCTTGTTAGATTTTAGCATAGATGTAGGTACTCTCGAGAGAGTTTGCAAAGACCGTAACGCCATCACTGAGCAATCACTGAAGAACCTACCCACCTCAGGTATAAGAAGTGAAATTTTCGGTGCAATCGAAACAAACATGCCCTGATAAAACTTCGGCTATAATGATTTCTATCAGATTTCACTAACTATATGTTCAATAATTCCGGCTGTTGACGAGTGAATACGAAAATGTTTACTGTGATAATGTAAAAAAAAGTATCTACGGTAAAATGGGGGAATATCACCCCCTTAAGAGAGCTTATGAGTATTTTGGATAATTTAATTATTCAGAGGAAGGTTCGACAGTAAAAATGCAGAATAAGGCGTGAGCAGCAACGCTCCGCCACTAAGGTTGTATTTTCCTCAAATTTTTTTTCTTTTTCAAATATAAATTCTTCACAACCTAAGTCAATTTGGAGGCACTGAAGAGATATACTGGTCTTGAATACCTGCAAAAATGAACGAAATTTTACATAATTTCTAATTGTTCCCCATCAAATCGTGGTCGGTAATAATGTCTGGATAACAACCCAGAGCGACCTCCCACGTCAAATAAGCTGCACTGATGGAATCTTATAAAATCGAAACAGCTGTATGCAGATTTTGAGTCGGGGTGACTTGACAATTTCTATAATTCACCGTTCGATAGTGAATGCAGATTTTGCGTTGCGGAATACGAATAACCAGCTCCCTTGGAAAGTTGTTTGATAATTTTTTAAATTATTGAAGAATTTTCCTTGTTCACTTTATGTAATGATTTCAACTGACTTTTGAGTGGTTCTAGAGCAGAGATGCACAATTCTCGAAAATCTTCAGAGCGCTCGAAATTTGAACATAAAAATTGTGACAATAGAATGAATCAATTGAAAGCTACAGAGTGCACTTCACTGATTCAAAATCTATATAAACAATTCACTAATTCAATCAGAAGAAGCTGTGGAGATGCACAAATCTTCAATTACCACTTGAACAAAATACTTGATATCTCTGAATTGAAATGGCGGCGGTTGAGGAAAATAGTTGAAACCACTATAGTGACAATGTCCAACATTAACCCAATTCATTCAAGAAATTTCAACTTTTTATTTCATTCTGGATGAGCTTTGGATATTCTTAAATTCCACGAACAAACAATAAATCTCTACATACAAATGGCGGCAATTACAGTTTATATCACTTTAACGCATTTCCCTGACATCCACCCAATTTACGTAGAAATTGTCATCCATTTTCAGCATCACACACCCTCCAAAAAGCCCTAGCAGGCTTATGTTGCGTATAATAAACTTTTACATCATTTTCACTGGTTTGAAAAATGTTTACTCATGCACCTACCGCCACTCAATTGTCCAAAGTTTGATGATGCCAACATTTAGGATATTTCCACATATTCTTGTGAAGGCTAGTAAGTAGATTGAAGAAAATCAGTCCCAAAATAAAAATATTTAAGTAGTTGATGGAATCTGTCGTTACTACGTGATAATTTAACATGATGAACAAAAACTAAATTTGAATTTACTACGTTTTTTATCACAAAAATACTTTGAAAAATATAACACTGCGATTGCAATTTCGGTCATTAGACCATCATCGGGCAGATTGAGTTAAAAACTGAATACATAATTATGGATTTGCGCTTACGGGTAGGAAAGAATTACTGCAGGTACCTAAATAGACAAGAGGAGCACATTTCAAGAAGGGCTAATAGAAGTGGATTTCCCAAATTGGTACAATGAAATGTTCTTAGAAAAATCGTTATTGTTTGAATACACTAAATATAGGAGAATATATCAAGTCAATCTGGTCGTTCAGCAAGATATCTTTTGCATTATGATTAAGTATATAAACTTCTAATGATTCTAAGTAAGTTTGGTTCCTTTCGGTTTATGCATAATTTGAAAATTATCTAGAAAACCAACAATCTTTTTTGAAAAATAAAATGGATTCAACGTTTTCAAATTATTGCCGTGAAAACCACCACCCATTTCCACAAATAGATAATTTTCAAATTTTGCACAAATTACCGAAAGGAACCAAACTTACTTACTTAGAATCATTAGAAATTTATAAACTTAATCATAATGCAAAAGATCTCTTGCTGAACGACCAAATTGACTTGATATATTCTCCTATATTTAGTGTATTCAAACGATAAGGATTTTTCTAAGAACATTTCATTGTACCAATTTGGGAAATCCACTTCTATTAGCCCTTCTTGAAATGTGCTCCTCTTGTATATTTAGGTACCTGCAGTAATTCTTTCCCACCCGTAAGCGCAAATCTATAATTATGTATTCAGTTCTTAACTCAATCTGCCTGATGATGGTCTAGTGACCGAAATTGCAATCACAGTGTTATATTTTTCAAAGTTTTTGTGATAATAAACGTAGTAAATTCAAATTTAGTTTTTGTTAATTAAAAATATTTAACTAATTCGAAAAGGAGTAAAGTTTTTTGAATGTCAAGAAACTCGCATGAGTATCTTCATCATCCTAGAGGAAACAATTTGAGTATAAGAGTACATATGAATTGTGTAAAATAGAAAAGTCATATCTATCGAGGCATATTTCAATATAGTTTGATGAACTTCACTTTCTCTGGTTCAATATAGGTATTAAATATACGTAATTATTAAATTGATAAATAAAATTCGTTTTTCATACTTAGTTTCTCATTTGGATGCTGACACTCATAACAATTTTCAATGATTATTCCATAGTTTATTCAAATTAGAATATAATGATTTGGATATTATTGCGTCACTTTCAACAGCTTCTGTGAAGTTGATATTTTTTTTCTTTCAAAACGGACATCGGAGAACTTCAACGGCCAAATATTCAATAATAGTACATTGCGTGATTGATTTTATTACCCACTGTCAACATCAGAGCACAAGGTATGCATTAGAACAAATGAATAAAAAGCCTCTTCCATCTGATACCTACATAAAAAATTATCAACATTTTCATACCAGATTGTGGTCACACTGTGAAAAACAAATATACACAACGAAAAACTCAGTTGGGTGAAAAATTCTTAGTATGAATTCCAAATTATATACAGAATGCCATATTATAGACCAACAAGTAAGGGGAAGGTACACTCAAAAATAATACAAATTTCGTGCAATGAAAAGTTGTCATGGATCTTGAAACTTAACTTCAAAACAAACCACGATACTTTTTTAATACCAATTATAAATTAATTTTAGAGTACCCAAAACCTTATATTCAAACTAGCCAAGTGATGGGTGAACCTAGTTAACAACAAAACTTAGAAAACTAAAACACACGATTTTGCCAGTAACACAATACAAACTACAAAATAATGAAAATATTAACTTTTGTTGAGTACATTATGTGCTATTGGTAAACTTCTCATTTCTCAATGTCCCAGAACTTTATCAAAAAACATGTGCTCCCTTTATAGAAATCAAAAATATATGTTTCTCAAACAAGTGCAACTAAAAAGCATCCCTCGCTTTTTGACATAGTCTGTGAAAATTGAAAAGTACCATATTTATTTTAGCACATAATTTATTGAACAAAAATTAATATTTTTGTTATTCTCTACCTTTTGATGAGTTATTGACGAAGGCGTACTTTCAAGATATTATATTTATGATTTAATTTTCACTCTATAATTTCCATATTTCACTTGACTGGATCCTTCGCCATTTTGTACAAGATTTTGATGTTTTCTCAACAATATTCAGTTACCGTGAACTGGGGTGACTTTGCCTACGGGGGCGACTTTACCCAGTTACACCTTAACATATATTAGACCAATACGTAACCACTACTTAAACGGAACGCGCGATTTAGCAATCGGAAGTTAGTAGTGGGGGTATATCCTGTTGCTAACCGCCCTTGACCACGTACTCGGCAGTCGCATATTGCACTAATAACATCGAGAAGTCGAACCCACTTTTTACGTCTATTTTGCATGTTTTAAACTTTGTGTTGGCTAATCCAGAGAACTTCGATATATTGCGGTGAGTACTTAATATTATTTCAATATACTATTGTGGAAAATGAGGGTATTTACCAAATTTAAGTATGAATAATTTGTTGGATTGAAAATGTGGTGGGCAAAGTCACCCCGTCAATAAAACACGTGATGGGCAAAGTCACCCCCAGTCGTAAATCCGATAGTAGCTTTGCCCTAAGCATGATTATTAACTATTAAATTTGCATTTAAGCTAGACATGTTATTTCAGAAAGATGCCCAGAACTTATAAGAAGAAACTAGGGACGCGTGCGTATATGAATTATACTGAGGATGTACTCGCTCAAGCAGTTGCAGATATTCAGAGCGGTAAAATGTCAGGAAGGCAGGCTGCAGTTTATTACAAAATTCCCAGGAGAACACGGAGTAATAAAGTAGCCCAGCGTCATTCCAAACATATTGGTGGACAAACTGTGTTTTCACCGCAAGAAGAACAACATATTTTGCATATATCTACCTTAATAAGTTCCCAATATTCTGTATAATTTAAGTTTTGTTCAGTTTCATATGTTATGTTACATTTCTTACTATTTTCTTGTTATAAATAACAATAAATACACTGGTTAAAAAAATTCCCCAGTTTGAATTTTTTATAAATAAATATGTTAAAAAGTATAATATATACCCCTTTATAACTAATCAAATATGTTGATATATATATATATATATATATATATATATATATATATATATATATATATATATATATATATATATGTTTTTAAATGTATTTAAGTATTTACGCTTTTAAATGGGGTGGCTTTGCTATATCCATATAAATAAGGTCCTGGGCAAAGACACCCCATATTTGCACCTGACTTTGCCCACCCATGTTTTATTTTTTTTTTAGTAGTATATTTTTTAAAAACATAATATGACTATATGGCTGTGTTGCCCTTATAGTCCCCCGTAGCACAGTTAATGGAACTTTTAGATAATACTATATTTCATGAAACAAGACCGATTTAAAATTCAAAATTGGGCAAAGTCACCCCAGTTCACGGTAACAGATACAAACGTCCATTTATAATGTTATCGTTTTCTAATCGATAAACAAAATATAAGCAGATTAGAATCGACTGTCTAGATATGATAACTCACTCTGATTGTTCCTCACATTTGATCTTTAGTGGATTAGAACTTAAATTCTGGTGTATCTAACTATAAAGTCGGTTAAAAGCGATTGAATTTGTTACATTTCAATACTTTCCTTTACATAGGAATGCTTCTGGATTGTATAACCTCTTGTAACATTCAGAGTCCGAATGACTTATGCTGCTTGTAATATAATTTAATTGAAACGAAGTCAAAAGTGCCCAATATTCCAATATCTCGATACGTAAAAAAAAATTACAATGAAGTCAAGGCTATTTAAGAATTACGAAAAAGCCTGAATATCAAATTAATATAATTTCGTTGACGTTCCAACATATTGGAAACATTCTGTTTTGTTATTTTCTCAAATAATACATCAATAGTTATTAACGGAAAAATCATCATTTGAATGAGACACTCTGTATATTCCTGCATATTTCGATAGAACTTTTTTATGAAGACTTTGAAACGGACACTTTGAACAAGAAGGCTTTGGACGATGCGGCGATAAAACAGAAAGCAAGTGTTCAAGTTCTATCGAAATATGCAGGAATATACAGGGTCTCATTTAAAAAAATGTTTTTTCCGTTAATAACTATTGATATATCATTTGAAAAAATAAATTGCTTAAACCATTGAATTCTACATAAATGCATCGGAAATGAATTCTTGACAGGAAAAAAGTTACGTAAACTTTTCGTAAATGTACATTTTCGAAAAACATGCTGTAACTGGGAAACGATGATATATTTCACGATTAAGTTTGTCATAAAAACTAAGCCTCAGACACAGCCATCAGTTTTCATCTATCTAGTTTGAAAACAGGACTTTTGACCCTTTGAAAGTGTCCAATTTGGCCAACCCTGTACATATTACTACCAATTCTATTGCAATTCAGGAATGGGAATAGAGAAGGTTAGAAAGTGAGACGTATCCCAACACTATGTGCAAACCGAAGATTTTCAACTCAGTTCTTCGATCCGTTCAGTGGTAAATAACTCAAGGAAGTATTCCAGAAAAAGTTTGGATCCGGGATTGTGCAGTTTTGAACACACATCTGTCAATGCAATCACACCAAAAAGCTTCATGCCATTTGTCGAAAGAATATCTTACTAGAAGTTGTGGACCTTCCTTGTGCAAGGGAACCTGCGTTATAATATGTATTTAAGAAGTGTGAAAATATAATCATGGTCAATTAATCTCTCCTTGTAAGGAACTGCGATGAAGATAATTTTGAATGCATTCTTCAACGAAATATCAATAATTTTCATCAGTAATCGTATGAAGTACCTTTATATAGAAATATTAGCAATGTTTTATGATATTAATTAAAATCACGAACTAATTGAATACATAAAATCATTGACACTGCCTTGTTTCATCTGAATGGAAAAATGAAAATAAACGCGCATAACATGTTCTTACCGTTTTGTCTGTCATTGGAGGTAGCACAACAGTTTTCTCCAATATCCTCATCACGATTTTCCATAATTCCTTCAACAGCCTCTTGAGAACAGTCTTTTCGCATGATTGAGCATATAAAGTGAGAGAGCCATCGAGTAGATCCATCAGAGGCCTGAGCACTTCGTCAGCTTCTACAGCTACAGCGTTTCGAGTAGCCGGTTGGTTGAGGGTACCAGGCTGACCACCACCCTTGATTGCCAGGAGGAGGTCACCTAGTTCTCGAACACTGAGTGTTATTCTTGGTTCCAAGCTGGAAGAAGATAAGGAATCATTAATTCGTATGGATCATTCAAGCGAATTGAAACATAAGTTATAAGTTCATGGAAATGATTTGAATCGTTGGAAAGTTCTGGTTGATGAATTTCTAAATTAAATTGAAGTTCCATAGGGCTGCGGGCGCGGGTGTGCCGGTGCCGTGTGCCTATATCCCACGCGCCTATCGTTGTTCTCCAGTCTGTAAAAGAAAATTATCCGTGTGAAGCCGAGACGGGTCGCTAGTATATTATGATCTAGGTCTTCACAACGGATGATATTGAATACATCAGATAGCTTCATCTGTATTAAGTAGGTATGTGGCTGCAACAATTGTGTCAGTAGGATTTTGAAGCTTTTACACTCAGTGTGTTTGGAGTGACCGTTTTTTCGTAGCCGTTACTAAAATCATTTAAACGTAGGAATTGCATTTCTTTAGGTTTTCTATCAATAACGAGGAACATTTTTATGATACAAACTCAGGTATAATACAAACTTAGGTATTCATTTTGAAACTGAGTTCAGATTTAAGTTAATAACAAAGATATTTGATACGAGTCCAATAATCTTATATTTTTCTAAATATAAACATTGTTATTATTTACTTCAATATTTGCTAATGATTTTGCACTAACCTTGATGCAAACTGCATTGCTAACTCATCTAGACATCCATTCAGGGTTTGCTGAAGTTCTTTCAGAATATTGGCAGCGTCCTCTTCTAGTTTCTCGCCACCCATTGATTCGAACATTTTTTCTAGTTGAACCCGTAATTGCTGAATATTATTCATGAGTATACATGCCTAAAAAATAAAATTGTCTAAGTATGGAGAAGGTGAAATCATGAAAAACAGAAAGAACATTTTATAGAAAAAATTTGAAAGATATGCGCTCAACCCAATGGAACAATATTTATAGAAAAGTTCAAAAAATTTCATTCTACACTACGAATCATCTGACTACAATCAAAACATTTGAAATCAACTTGAAAATTACTTTGAATAGTTATGATTGTCTGCATTAATAAAGTGCCACTCTCTTGTAGAAGGTGTGATCCTTTTACACTAACGCGTGATAGTGATCCGCAGAGAATATGTTGCTTCCGGAATTCACCCAGCATATGACAGAATTAGGCAAAGAGCAACCGTGAAATGAGCGACCTCTTGTAGTTCACTCGATAAACTCTGTAGTGCATCGATGTTTTATATTATGGTAAGTGGGATCTGCTTTCACGAATGATGTGCCAGAAAGACTCTTTTGAATATATTCACCAATCATAGTACTTTATGAATGGAGTTTATTCATGATAATAAATTTATTAATTGTAATATCTGTCACTGTCAGTATGTACTGGAGGGACTTCCATGTGAAGAAATTAACTTCAATCTAAATTGGCTAAAGTCTGGCTGTCATTATTAAATTGGCGTTAACCAATGTACTTGGAGCCAAAACCTTATTTTGAAACGGCTTTGCTTCTACTAATTTTGGAGGCAATATGTTGGTACATCAGGAATCGTGGAGTTTATTTCTAAACGTTCAGAATTTCAATTTTATTCGAGATCTGTAGCGAATTCTCTACTACAGGTACAGCCAGAACTTTATTTTACATCGGTTTTTATTCTTATACTGTTCGAAGCAATGTAGGTAGATTTATCCTGCACATTAATATATTTTAGAATACACCTTACAGCGGTTATACATTTCATTCGGACCTAGGGCCAGTACTTGAAAACTCAATAAATGAAACCTTAGTATCTCATTGCGTCAGTTTGAGCTTGTAATTCCAGAAGAACCAATTGTTTTGTATTTGGCTTCATTTATTTATATCTGTCTTCTAAAACTTCTAATTATGGCTCCTTGGTTCCCACATTGCCCTACAGTATATCTACTTTCTAGCAGTCCTAACCTCTCGATCAACACCTGCTGTACCGAGCTTGCATTATAATTACAAGTACTCTTGAATCTGGCATACTATTCAACATTTTTATTGAAACTTGTTTGTAAACGAAGGTTACTAATATGAATGTTTAACTACTAGATTTTATTATTGATGAGGATATACAGGACAGGCGACAGACAGGCTCTGCTTGAATTACAGAATTATATTGCCATGGTATCTAAACTAAATCAGCTGTAAAATGAATTGAACTCGCATATCAAGTAGAATCTTCTTAATATTCATCAATTTTTTGATATGTTGATTTGAACTTAACGAAAAAAACTGGCAGTCATTTATATCTTACAAAAGTTTAATCTCTCTACAATTAATTACTCACTATTCTTTCTTCTTTCAGGTGTTCTGGAAATTCTTTCTTGACGATATCTGCATAGGCTATTAGAACTTTGACTATAGTTTTGGCAAAACGTTTCATATACCTCTTCCAGATTTCAGGATCTGGGCATTCTAACTTCGACACGACGTCGAAACATTGTGTCAGTTGGGTAAAGACGTCCACTACAGAATTTGAAAATAAAGAATGTTCGCTGCTTTTTTGAAACTGTAAAAAAAATTAATGCTATATTATATGCATACTACATTCCATTAGGTGATGCTATTTCAATAATGCAAGTAATTCTTTCGAGAAGGTGGATGTATAGCCTGATATATGAGGGCTAATTCATCGACCAAATTTTGAAAAATGTACATTAGGTAAACAATTCGAACGAAAATTGAAGAAATAATGCAATACTCTTCCTAAAATTTCTTAATGGAGAGACGTATCTTTTTAACAAAAATATTGTTCATTTTTTTAAAAAATATTAATATCAACAGGTACATTTATTGAATTATCAATAACCTAATAAAATATGAAATATCTCGTACAGAACATTGAAATAAGCATCATATGGATTTTTTTTTGAGGTGGTGAATAGGAGAACCCACACTTCAAGGTTTACTAATATCTGGACCCCACTAAAAAGAAGTAAATAACTATAAATGAATTACGATATAATCACCATTCTACTAAAAAATTTTATAACAAAGGTGCCTTTCGATCTTTGGAAAAAGCAAAGAGTTACGATAATAATTATTTCCTGCTGTGTTTGTTCGTGCAAATTACTAAATTTGAGCCAATTTCTCTTTGTTCTTTTTAAAAATATTATATATAATATATTTCTGATCTAAATCTCCCTATATATCTCAGAAATTTGTTTCCCTAACTTGTCAACCGTATGGCTTCATTTCTAATCAAATATTCAAAAATAATGTTTGTTGTGTGTATAGTATAAGCGAAAAAAGATGCTCAAATTACTTATGCAGGGTTTGTTGAAGCCTGTTTTTGTTACGTATATAATTTGAATAATGCGAGTTTTCGGAATATCATCAAAACTTTTGAAGGTATATGCTAAAAATGGAATTCAACCACGATTCACTTCAAGTTTTATAGATGGGAGTGAGAACCAGCTGAAAATGATTCCTGCTGTAATTATCAGGAACGTTGAATCAGAGCAAACAAATTTAGGTGATATTTCATTAGGTACATTTCAGAAATAACATAATTTTCATTTATTAATCCACTTCTTATTTCGTTTAAAATTTTATTGATATATTGTTTCATGAAGGACATAATCATTGAAATTAGCATCTCTTAATGTCTCGCCCACGTTACTGGTGCACTATGGTGGGGACATAACAATGTTGAAGCAACATGGGGAATGGAAGTCCTCCGCGGTCGCGGAGAGCTATATCGAGGATTCACTAGCCAATAAGTCAAACATCGGCAATAAAATACTTTCAGGCGTTTCCGTAGTAACAGGTAGTGTGGATAATGTTATTGTTAATTTTTCGAAAAAGGAGGAAAGTGGAGAAAGTTCAATTGTATTAAATCATTGTTCACAGGTCACGATAAATATTTGTAATAAGTAGAAATATTTTGTTGTAGTTTATAGTTGTAATGTAATAAAATCTGTTTTGTGTCATTTTTTCATTTAAAAATCAATAACTTTTACTGCCCACACAGAAAAAGTCGACTTTTTCTGCCTAGGCAGTGAAAGTATCCCTTTCAGGCCTATTTATTGTCATTAAAAAGCTACATTTAATGTCATTTGGAGAAAAAGACGATTTTCCGTGAAATTGGAGCAAATTTTGAAAAAAAATTATATGTTTCACACGGCACAAAAGCAGATTTAATGCCTTGACTGGTTTCCTGAAACACCAGCCGCGGCATTAAATCTGGTGCTTTTGTGCCTAGTAAAACAAGTAGGTAACTAAATAGGTATTTACTGCATTACTTTTTGCGTTTTTTATACGTATTTCAAGTAGGCGGGTGTCATCTATAACAGAGTTTGTCCATTTCTTTCCGACATAATATTAATGAACCGATGATAGAAGTCAGGATGTCATACGAAAATTACGAGAAATATGATGTATTATAAAGCTTTATTCTGAGTAATAACAGTTGTGATGTTGTATCTGAGATATATTTCAATCGCTATCCAAAAAGAAGACAACCTATTAAAGCTTTTTTAAGAGATTTAAAAAAAAGGTGATTAATTGCGGATCATTAAACAAACAAGGACAAAAAATTAAAACAAAGAAGATGTTTAATAATAATTTTTAACCTCTTAAAAATATCTTCATTAGGTTGTCTTCTTTTTGGATAACGATTGAAATATATCTCGGATGCAATATCAAAACTGTTAATACTTTGAATAAAGCTTTTTATAATCACATATTTCTCGTAATTTTCGTACGCTATCCTCACTTTTACAATTAAATAAGTTTATTGATGTTATGAAATACCTAGCAAAAGAGCATAAAGTAATGTAGCAAAATATTATTTCGCTATTAAAAACATACACATCGAAAGTGACCTGACATATGATATATCGTTAGAAAGGGGAGAAAAAATCCGTTCCCACCATATCATAGCCAACTATGATTCCTCTTTAAGAAAATACATCTTTAAGCCATAACTCGAAATTGCACTTTTTTGTAAATTGTTCTAGACGCCATTGGATTATACAGAAAAAAGTGCCTAGAATGTAAAAGTTTTTATGTCATAAATTCACAAACAACCACACTTCTCTAAAAGTCGAAAAATCATACTTTTATTTATAACTCTATATATACATATATATAAAACAAAAGACGATAGCAAATTTTAGTTCACTAACGAATTTGTCTCGAAAAAAGAGAATGAGAATGCACCTTCCTTTTTTCTGTATCTTCTATAGTTACCGAGATATCCCATACAAACATCGAAATTCGCCCACGATGTACTTGTTCTATGAACTTCCGCGAAACGTGCATTAAACAATTATTATTTTTAATCAGCCTCGAAAACTGTAATTTACATTGTTTAAATGAATAATACTTACGCCATCTTTCTTATCTCTATTGAAGGCACCGTGTAGATATTCTAGGGATACGTCGTCATTCTCATTGAGCCATTGCATCACGAAAGGTTCGAACCAAGCGGGATACTCGGGTACAGCTCCCTTGTATGGCGGTACGTCTTTGACGTAATTCGAGTACAGCCATTTTACTTTGAAGTGAAGATTCATGTAATCCGAAGATTTGCAAAATCTGTGCTGTTCGTGTTCTTCGAGGGCGTATTTCATATCCAACCCAAAAAGTGACCACATGGTAGCAGCAGATAACTGTAAAATATAAAATATCGGAATCGAATATTGAAAACGGATTGATTTCAGTGCATTTTTAATAAAATTTAGACGAAAAAAAGGCGGTTGGTCAAGTCAGATTTTTTAGGTCGGATCGTCCGCGGCTGTTTTGTCATACACACCTACATCAAACATTAGGTATATGTAGTGTAGTGTGTAGGGCAAACAGCCGCAAATGATCCTGCTTTATAGGTAGTTAAATAAATAAAAGAAAATTTGACTATGCATGCATTTTCATTTAAATCGCTTCTACTTTAAAAGTAATTTTCGAGGATCTTCTGCAAAACGGTTTATAACATCTTCCGTGAAAGAATCGCCCGTACTGTTTAAAAGTTTTTTATGTACACTGAGCAAACAAAGTTCATTTAACCTGTTGATCTCAGCCACGTTTTCACGCGCCTAAGTGTACTGAATGATGTTTCAATTGTAGCCGTGGAATAAGGCATTGCCAGTAAAATTTCTAGGGCTGTTTTCACTTTCGGATAAAAAAATTCTGATTGTTGGATTAATTCCGTTATCTCCAAATCTTTCAAGCCCTCCTGCTTGTTGAACCAAAAAGTGCGCCATAGTTCAGCTTCAGATGTGATCCCTTCTAATTCATAAAATTTGGATACTTCGTCCATACATTTTCTTAATGTTAGAGCTGTAATTTTTATTATTTAATCAGGATGTAACAATGAAAGAGCAAACGCTGGTGAATGTTCTTTACCGAATCTCGCCTCTTATGAGGATGATAATGAATCCAAATAGATACAAAGATCGGCGAAAATATTCGCTTAACGAACCAGCTGGATGATATGCCCTATATTGTTGGAGGATTGCTGTCCTTGTAAGACGCAGCTCAAGATTCAAAACCTTAGCAATTTCATTAGTAGATTTCAATAATTCTTCAGGCAGAAAGTCTATGTTCCGTAATTGCTGTTTTTATGGTTTGAATGTGCTCTGCACACTTAATTACGTCTAATAAGGTTTTAGACTGCAATGTGTTTGCGACGAGTTGCGGCAGCGAATTGTATTTGTCTATATAACGAAAAGACAATATGAATGTGGTTTGTCCAACTGCGAATAACAATTGGAAAGCTACTTTTCTTGTCCCAGAATTACCTTCCTGTGAAAGCTTTTGCAAACCTTTTTTACACTTTGATTAGTAATTAGGCGAGTGTTCTGCGAGATTTCCAGGGGGGGCAGCTGCCCCTCCCTGCCCCTACCTGGGTACGTCCATGCAAACGTCACTTTGTTAATTAAAAGTCGAATTCACATTATGCAAACCATTTAATGCAAGAGAATCACACATTCAATTTTGACTTTAAAATATTAAATGCTTAACATTCTAGAATCATTACAGATAAATAAATACAAACATTCAGGTCTCCTATTGAATAGCCAAATTAATCATACTACAAGCCCCCTTCTGAATCTTTTCAAAATTAGCGAACTACCTGACTAGCAGTTTAGAATAGGTTTTTCCTGTTTTACTAATTATTTGTAACTTTTTTTTATTTACCTTTCCCACACAATTTGTCAAATATTTATTTCTGGTATTCCATGTAACCGAGAAACATATTTAGTTTGTATTAACTTTAAGCATCTGAAGAAGGTAAAGTTTCACCGAAACGTGCGTCATGCGTATTTTATTCAATAAATGTGTTTATAAACCATTGTTTTAATATGTCAAATATTAGCTCTCGGTACGTGGGCCAGGAGTATCATTCAGTGTGAAGAAAATGTATAACAGGAATTAGGTAGATGCGCGTGTTATCATTTCATTCTGCAGAATTAATTTTTTTAAATATTTATTAATAATGTTAAAAATCAGTATGATAAATAAAAATATTTTTATGACAGTTATTTATAACTTACGAATTGATTCATTTCTAATCAAATATAATTGATCGACTTCCAATTCTAAAAAGTTATATTAATTGGGTTAGCTGTGTTAGTCAAGTGAAAATGTCATCTTTATATAGACATAGCACGTAGAACATGCGTGTATGGCCGATAATGTAAGCCAAGTCGCATAAGGTTCGAGTGAAATACAGCCTGCCGCGAGCTTTTAAGTAGTATTTTAGCTGAAACTAAATCATTGCCTTTTTCGAAAGTCAATAGTGAGGCGAGGGAGTGGTTTCCAAATTTGTTTTATATCTCCTAGACTAACATTGTGAGATTTTTTAAAGTCTGATATGATTGAGATATTTTGATATGAAATAAGCAATATTTTATATCAAGCGTTCAAAATGGCGACCATTAGACTCTAATTATTTTTATTTATAGTATGGTGATCTACAAATTCTATCAGACTCTAAAAACAACAGTATCCTTTTTATAAAACCTTCAGCAACATTTGGGAACATACGCGGACTTACATTTAGAAAAGCTTCTCTGAAACGCTGTTTCATATTGTCTGGTGTTGTTGGAGGTGTGTATTATACCACCTTGTGAAATATTGACTTACTTATATTTGGTTCGTAAAAATGAAGGTAAAATTATTGCAATCTTTAAACGGCACTTACTTGTTTAACTTAAATGGATCGCCCCGTTTTTACCCCGAGGCGAAGCTAAAGGGTTTATAGTCTCACGACAAAAAGTTGGTAACTGGCCCGATTTTAAAAATTCCAACGGATATCGATAAAACACATATGATTTCATTAGGGAATTTGAATTCCCAATTTTTATCAACGAAGAATAAAAAAATATAGCGTTTTTTAGATAGGCATTACGACATGCGCATGCGCCAAGGTCGATATGTACGAAGTCCTACACAACATGCGTCGAAGTGCTCTGTGTGCCACGGTAACCAAGCGACGTTGATACCTTAAGCTTGATTCTGCGTCTGTGTCTGCTTCCCATCCATAGAGATATCTTATCAATTTGATTCATAATTTGTAGCAAAATGAGCCGGGATAGGATATTCAAATTCGACAGTCAAAAAATGAATTTTTTTTGCTAAATTTTCACGGATTTTATTCGTAATATCGACTTATTAATACAATTATTGCAATTTTCCTTCATTTCATTCGTAAAATCGACTTTCATTGTTATTTAATTTATATAATAGGTACATTCAAAAAATATTGACGACATGCACATGCGCCGAAGGGTTTCATCATTCCTAGTGCTACGCAGTAGGGTGTCCTTCATTATTTTTGATAAAAATTCACGACTAAAATGAACCTGACAGCAAAAAACTATTTCTGTTTAATGTCAAACAGGGTCATTGTTGTATTGATAAATATTTTATGTCACCAACAGATGTGAAATTTAATTGTCTATCGAATACCTGAATACATTCCTATCGATAACTCTCCACGTTTTTACATGAAATGAGCATTTTCATTTTGCAAACTAATTTTAAGAAATTTTTCATTTACCAAGTTGCCCATGAAAACAGCGTATCAGAGAGGCTTTTCTAAATGTTATCCCGAGTATGTTATTAGATGTTGCTGAAGTTTTTATAAAAAGGATACGGTTGTGTTTAGAGTCTGGTGGTCGCCATTTTGAACGCTCGATATAAAATATTGCTTGTTTCATATTAATTAATTTTTGTTTCCTCCATAATTTGAACTAGTCAGTGGCGTAGATAGGGGGGGGATCAAGGGGATCAATCCCCCTCCATGAGCCTACGAAAATTATAATAGAATTTAATAAAAGTCTTCGTTTGAACGTATTTAAATATTCATGAAATTTACTAAGCACAAGCACCTCTTTTGATATTATGTATGTACAATTATATAAAAATCATCTAGATATATCTTTGTGACGGCTGTGCAATCGAGTATTATATAATTTGTGAGCTTCGAACAATCAGAAGCCGCGAAATGGATCCTCGCTATAATTATGGACAGATTGAGCACATGTAAAGTGAATATCTACTCATAATTTTAACATAATAATAAACCAAGAAATTGAATCGTTATTTTAATTTTGGGTAAAGTAACTAGTAGTTTTGAGCATATTTTATTCAAAGTTTAGTAAGTTCAATCGGTCACTATGAGCAGAAAACGTGCTTAAAAAAGTTCAAATGGCTCTAATGGAAAATTTTTATTTCGAAAGGAAGAAGTCAACCAAAATCTCCTCGTATTTCTTCTCTTTCTAAATTGTATACTGTACTTACTATCAAACAAAACTGCTCAAGCTTTTGTGAAGTATTATATCTAAAGCACGAGCAGTTTCGTTTAATAGTATAGGTGGTATAAAATTTAAAAAGGGAAGAAGTACGAGGAGGCATTGGTTGACTTTTTCCTTCGTAAATAAAATTTTTTATTTCACTTACGTTTTTTGGTCCTAGTGACGGATTAAATGCCTGTTTACATTCGAGGAGCGTGACTTTTGCTCATAGAAGATTTTCAATCAATATTTAATATTTCGAATAATTTTTGAGGTAGAATAGGTACCTATCAAAATATGTTTAACTCTTGGCTTTGATTGTCAATTTAATTACTCCGTAATATTTGGAAGTTAATAAAAATTGTCGAGTTAGTAAAAGTTTTCTTCTGATGGCGTTCAATCTATTTCTGGACTTATACATCATAGAGAAAGATTTACTAATCATGAGAATATAGTCTAGTCAACAAGTGCTTCTTTTGTTAAACTTTTTTCATGAGTCTCGAAAGAATATTATGAACAAGTTGTCATTCGATTAGGAAGAGCATGTAGATATTTTTTGGAAAAGTTAAGTTCCGTTCGCGAAAATTGTAAAGGTTATAATCAATTTACTGAAAGAAAAAATTATCTCAAGAACTAATAGATATGTTTGATATCTAAATGAAGATACAAGAAGAGGAGGATATTTTCTAGAAGTAAGTCTCCAGGAACTGTAGAATTAATGTTTATAATTTTCCCAGAAGGGTAAAAATACGGCCGAAAAGGGTAATCTGGCTTGCGAAAGTAAGGCCCATTTGGGACACTATAACAATATTCATTATTTAATCATATTGAATATTAAATTGAGGAATTTCAGGTTCTTATTGGATAGCGAATGAACAATAATCCAGCGACAAAACATTTTTATCCCAATTTTTCAATTAGTTATGCAATAGTTTTTTGCTGCTTGAACAAGAACATTGCAAGTGTGATAACTGTTAGACTATAGATCTGATATTTTTTCCCTTTCTTGGAGCTAGTTTTGAAAGACTGAAGAATAGATCCCCGTTAAAAAAAATTTAAAATTAAATTTTTTAGTTTTTTATAACAATTTACTTAGTTGCAAAATTAAACACTTCAATTAATCATAAATTTTTTTTCTTGATTCTCTTGAACATTGAAAAAAAACCATTTCCATGTAGCTTTTCGATAATGAAAAACAAATCATTAAAATTATAAAGAAAATTTCATTTTGATGTTACTACGTAAATTGTTAATGAACAACTGAAAATCGAAATTTTTCAATTTTTTCAACTAGGATTTACTCTGAATCCTTATAATAATAGCTCCAAGAATGAAAAAAATCTCAGATCTATAGTGAATTGTTATCACACTTACAATTTTCATGCTCAAGTGCCAAAAAATTGTTAATAAACTATCGCATAAGTAATTGAAAAATCGCTATTATCGCCGGAATATTGCTCATTCAACGATTTAGTAACTGTCTGAATTTTTTCATTCCGTAATTTCCATATTTAATATGATTAAATAATGTTTATTGTTGAAGTATCCTTAATGGGTGTGACTTGCCCTAACCAAATAACCCGTTTTCTGCCGTATGTTTACCTGTCTGAGAAAATTGTAAATATTGATCCCACAAATCCGGAAGTCGAGTCGGAAATTTCCAATTTTTTTCGAATCTTTCTTCAGATTTAAAATATCTCAATCAATTCTTGAAATATTGGGAAAAAACCAAACCCCCTTTTTCCAGTATATTGTTTATAACTTTCACAATTTTCGCGAGCGAATTTTTATTTTTCTCAAAAAACATCTACATGCCATTCCGAATTTATTGAAACCTTATCTTTTTTTTTCGAGACTGCTGAAAAAAGTTGAACAAAAAAAGCATTCCTTGACTAAACTAAATATATTAGAAAGATTTTCGGTATTTTTCAAGAATGATTTATACGAAATTCACAAAGCAGCTGATAAATTCATCAAAACTGATGAGCTTTATCAAACATTTTTTACTGCCACACCTGCTGTTCTCATTAGTTGAAAGTACGGAAGAAATATTCAATTCGTAGACGCGGTGTTAAGCCTAAAAATTCAATAAGAGAGGTGGATGATTGCCTAGAATTTTTTTTTTCTAATTTCAAGTTGCTCAGAATATTAGCTACGCCGCCGGTATCGAAGTTTGAAGAGAATAAAAACGATTGAAAGGAGCACGATAAAAGAAATGGACTTTCAATGACCCTTCTGAATGTATAAAATTCATTGCAAATAAAAAACTCATGTTTGTCGAATTTTTGTTATTGAAAGGTATGGCTGCTCTGGCAACATCATGATATTGGAATCACAGTTGACGAAGTCATAAATGAATTCTCAAAAAACGCCAAAACCCAAATTTTCTGCTCTTATTTTCTCAAGAATATTTTCAATGATGTATATATCCAATTAAATAAAATTCAATTTTTCACTGATTTTTAATTAATTTTTTCCAATTCAAATAATTTGAATTTTTTGCAATTCAATTTAATTTTTCTGCTTATGTACTTCCTACATAAAAGATTATTTTTATCAATAAAAATTTCAGAAGAAAAACTTATGAAATTTTGCACTAAGTCATATCCCCCCCATCGCAAAAAGCAATCTATGCCACTGGAACTAGTACATAAAATCTAAGATATTGAAAGATAAACGCATATATTATTATGATCTTGATGTTTATTTCAATTAATTCTGATTTCTCAAAAAGCCATAGGCGACTCGATGAATGAAAAATTTCTTAAAATCAGATTGTAAGATGAAAATGTGCATTTTATTTGTAAACGTGAAGAGATATGGATTGGAATGTATTGAGGTTTTCGATAGACAATTGAATTTTACATCTGTTGGTGATATAAAATACGGGGTGTCCCATTTAATTTAAACAAGCTAGTGCCGTTTAAAGATTGCAATTATTTTACCTTTATTTTTACACACCAAGTCTAAGTTAGTCAATATTTCACAAGTGCGACATAAAGTTTGATCCAGTTAGTAGGCCCTATCATTAATTTGGTTATATATATATATTTAAAAAACCATAAGGTTTAGGTGAATGAAACCTTAATGAAACTGGCATTTGTTTTCACTGTAAAATCCAAAAATGAAATAATAAACAGGGTATTCCGTTTAAAAATACCAACTTTGATACTTTTCGTGTTTTTGGCACACCCTGTACAACATGAAAATATTTTTAAAATGTAGTTCTAATAGGTTCCTATCCATCCTAAAAAAAAACTTTTATAAAATCAAATACTTTAGCCATAACTCTTCGTGTCAAATAACGTGAATAACCCTGTATATAGGTATATATATATATATATATATATATATATATATATATATATATATATATATATATATATATATATATGTATATATACATATATATATATATATATATATATATATATACATATATAGTATATATATATATATATATATATATATATATATATATATATATATATATATATATATATATATATATATATATATATATATATATATATATATATATATATATATATATAAATACATATATTCATATATATTTTCTCCCGGTACATATTGGCATCTCGAGCAGACCAATTGTGTACTGGTGGTAGAGATTCTTCTTGAGGCAGAACGATCAAAATTTCGGTAAATTTAGTCGAAATTGGGGCATCTCCAAATTTCGCAAAGAGGAGTGGTAAAATATTTTTAAACTGGTGACCAAAAATGCGGAAATTACTGACGACAAATATATCCGAAAAATTTAGCCTTTCTGGGTTCTGTGAAGGGTGTATGGAGCTGAAAAAATGATTTTTTTCTTTCCCAAATCCCCTACAACTTGAGTTGATCTGTATGTATAAGGAAAGTAACTTTTGGAGGTTTCAACTTTTTTCTTTTGCTAACCCCACAGAAATGAAAATAACCGGAAAATAAGACCATAGGAGCTATGCTACTCACAGTTTTCTCAAGTATACTTTTACAATTGGAAATTCTTGATATTTTCGATGAGATTTTGTCAAAACCCGAATAAAATTTTCACGAATATTTTGCTCGTTATCGAGGTTAGACAGCGGAGTATTTGACTAACTTTCGAGGCTGGTAGCGAGGTTAGCGATTTAGCAAAGGAAGTTAGTATGCTTTGTTGCCGAGATGAACATATGAACGTTTCTCGACTCAATAGAGTGAAATAATAATTTCATTTTGCAAATGATAATAATAACCAATATATCTAAATTTTTTCTAAAGCGATAAATTAAAAAAAAACAAGATAGAAATCGCAGTCGCTGTTTTTTACTACTATATGAATATATCAGTTTTAACTGTAATACATATTATTATTATAATAATGAAAGTTTTTCATGTTATAAAAACGGTAATGATCTTGCGTTCATTGATTTACTTAGTTTTTGTTCAATCTGATGAAAATATAATGAAATGAAATATGATGTCGAAAAAAGTTTGATATAAATGATGAACTTTCAAATTTAACTGATAACAGAAAGGATCTAAAGTTTTGTCTGGTATAATGATTATTTATAGAGAAAACGACAGTCTTTCTGAACATTTACCTGCCCGATATTGAGTTCTTGAGGAAACTGGTTCAAAACAGGACCGTAACTATTTCGGTCTTCTTCTATAACCGAAACAATGAGCGCGATGAGTTTATGCCAGAAGCTCACACTGTCCAATCGTGGTCCATGGTCTTCTGGGTCCCTCTTCGGTTCGTTAGAATCGACTTGAAATTCTCTATTGAACAGCTCGTAGGTGTTCTCGAATAGAAACTGATATGTAGACCTAAAAAAGCGGAATGTATGAATGAACTTTCTGTCTGAAAATCACTCATAACGAGAAATTGAATAATTCAAAAAAAGCAAGAAGTTCCATGATGAATTTAAATTAATTTAGAGTGTATCTCATCGAACTATTGTTTTTTATTATCAGTATAACATTCTCATTTGTGTAAATTTTGTTTCAACATCGAGAGTGTATGTTATTTTTCAATTTTGAATGAATTTTTTCAATCTAATATAACAGGTGAAAAAGATTGTGATATCAATATAAACTGAATAATGCTTTAATCCAATTTCTTTTTATTTTATACTGCTGCTACGATGAACAAATATATATGTAAAACTGTAAGTTTAACCCAAGAGTAAGAAAATCATTCAAGTGAGGAAATTGAGATATTAGAAAAATGTTGGATCTTACCTAAGGCAAGCCTTGACACAATCTTTCACCACCGTACTGGCTCTCGGCGGACTGGATAATTCTTGTACTTTCATACGGAAGAACGTTATACTAGTTAAAAGGTCTACTGTTGATTTCAAATCCATAAGTTTGTCGGAACTAGAAGCTGGGAAATTGTTTCTGTACATGGAGAGATCTATCCGAAGTGAATTGTGCAGCTGATCCAGCAATTTGACGAATTTTTCTTTCTGTTAAGGGTTGAAGAATATAACGTTATATTCAATATTACCAGAACTAATTCTCCTATAAACACTATGATTTTTCCGTTTTCAAAATTTCGAGTTAAATAGTTTTTAAAACATGTTAATTACCATTGTCAAAACTTTCGTTCGAATTGGGTTAAAAAATTTAAATTTATAATTCTTTCCCATCAGGTATGAATTGAAATAGGTACCTGATGCAATAGACAGATGTTTCACTAGATCTATCGCTTTTTGAGTTATTCGTTTTTTATGATGAGTAATGCTGATAATTGCTATCAAAATCTATTTTGATAACAACTACGTACCTACTCCGGAATTGTCTGAAGAAGCCCCACAGAAACGATACCATCAGCTTTAGATCAAATTCAAAGAAAATTACACAAAAAAATGTGTTAATATTCAGTTTCTGAATTGCTCAAATTCTACTACTCATTTGAACTAGAAAAGAGGCCGTTGACTCCTGCCTGATATAATTTTTGTGTTGTACTATGCGAGCTGCGATTTTTCGGTTTCAATTAATATCTGCATAGGATTTTATAAAATCCATGACATTCGAGCAGGATTGTATCTTTAAACTTCAACAAATGGAGATATATTCTTTAGTCCCGAATTCTATTATAAATAAGAATAGTTGCGCTTTTCATTTCATTGTAATTTAAACTCTCATGAAAGGGAACTCTCAATAAGAAATGAATCTTACAAACTCCATAACATCATAATACAATTCATATTATTATATGTTATATCAATCGGAAAATTCAATAATTCAGTTAATGAATATACATAGGATAAAATACACCCAACGTTCAGCCATAAGTGAAATGCTTCAAGAAAATCGAATTTGTGAAAACATTGAACCCTATTCCTTGTTACGCACCATGATATAGCAAAAGACTGAATATTTCTTGTTAAGTTCTCTTCACTTGATTAAATCTTGGAGATCGTTTGTGTGATGGTTGGACAGCAGCAATTTGAATGCTTGTCTGGGTTGATTGATTATATTAGTTGGCCCAAAGGATGATTGATATGCATCTTTTGTGCATTGCACGGTCTGAAGGTATTATTGATAATTTTTGGTTTATATTGGGTTTATATCTGGGTCTATTAATTCTGGAAGACTATCAAAATCTCCCTTCAGGATATTGAAAAGAAAATGTTGGCACAGTTTCGTGTAAATTATTGATTCTAGAAAAATATTTGAAATTTGGGTATAATTTCTTGACATTGAAAGTTGAAGCTACCAATTTTTGTAACCGGTAACACTGCAGCGCTGAAATTTATTTGTGTCGACAGTCCTGATCCTATCATTTAATTAAACAAATTTACAGAATGGACTCGTTAAAAATCCAAGATAATATCGACAGTGAATCTCCCTATATATATATATATATATATTTATATATATATATATATATATATATATATATATATATATCTATATATATATATTATATATATATATATATATATATATATATATATATATATATATATAAAATATATATATATAGATATTTATATATATATATATATATATATATATATATATTTATATATATATATATATATATATATATTATATATTATATATATATATATATATATATATATTTATATAATATATATATATATATATATATATATATATATAATAATATATATGTATTATATATTTTATATATATATATATATATATATATATATATATATATATATATATATATATATATATATATATATAATATATATATATATATATATATATATATATATATATATATATATATATATATATATATATATATATATATATATATATATATATATATATATATATATATATATATATATATATATAATATATATATATATATATATATATATATATATATATATATAATATATATATATATATATATATATATACATATATATATATATATATATATATATATATATATATATATATATATATATATACCCAGTACATGACTCCTGCAATAGTTTCAATTATTAAACCTATAATTATTGAGGGTTTAACAAATAGATCAATTCGACCTAAGATACCCATAAGTATATATATTTAAATATATCCCCAAATTCGATGGCCTATCTAGAGAACGAAAGAAGTTAACGACTTCAAATTCGGGCTACACGTATAAGAGGTTATAATCTACACTTAGGAAATATTATCATCATTGCAACGTTGCCATATCTACGAGTAACTTATGCTCACTATGTTATTTCAAATGGCACACCATGTATATTTTAATATTTTTGTAGGTATTCTGTGGAACATTTTGAAACTTTTTTATGAAACATATGACATACCTATCTTGAGCCATTTCGAAAATAAAAATAATTTTTTGAAAATTTGGCAACAAACATCTCCGAATTGAAAATTTATCTTTTCTCAACTATCACAGCTAGAGTCCTGAAATTTTTGTTAGAGAATCATATAAGGTTAGGTCAACATAGTAAATTATGGGGGTCAAGGTATCTCATACAGGGTGTTCATAAAATAATGTTCTTTTGGTAGAACATAACAGTGAAATTTATGCATTAGTTTCAAATGAGACACCCTATATTTTATAGCAGCATTCGAAGGAAGAACAAATTCCTCAACTGAAAGTATAATACAATATAATACCTATCTCCAGCGGTTCAAGACTCATGGGCAAAAAACTAGAAAAACTCAATTAGAACAAACATAACTTTTCATTCTAGGCCTGAGGGCTATCATGGCAAAGCAAATAAATGTCACCGGTTTGCTCACCTTTAACCTCGAACTCACATGTCAGACATTCAAAAAAATACATACTTTAACCAAAAAGTGAAATAATAATAACTAGGTATGCAAAGCAAGCTACTGTTTGCAAATATTTAGAGAAGCAAGCATTTTTTCAACTGAATCTGAAATTTTCAAAAATAAAAGTCATATCGTCCTTAACCAACATGTATGCTAACGATTGCCGTTTGAATTTTAGTGACATAAAAGGCCGTTCCGAATCTGCGCCCTGCCTGAATGCGGACATGTCTAGGACACAAACATTTATGTTTATGTCATAACATGTTTTATTGTAAATTCGCCATGGTTTATGCCACACGATCTTCGGTTTGTAGTATCTTTAATCCATGTCTTCCGACACGAAACAAACAAAAATAAAAGAAAATATTCGAGAGATATCTGTGGCATTCGAACCCAAATATTACTGTATCAAACTTCAGTACTTAGACTAGTCGACTGTGATCGCAACAATTGTAATATACATTATGAAAGAGTGTGATATACGCAGATTCGGTGCCGTGGATTTTCACGTTAGTCATATTATTCCTTCGATTTTCAATTTTATTATTTCTAAACCACCCTTTGCGTACTGTCGTAGATGTACAAAATTTCAGTCAAATCAGTCATGCCGCTCAGGAAGAGTATATGAACAAGTGAAATACATGAGTCCTTTAAAAAGAGCTTTGATCAATGTATTCATTTCAAACATATTATAAATATGAATTTGTAACAGATTAAGCATAATAAACGAAATTTGACAGAATTTACAATAAAACATGCTATGACATAAACATAGGTGTTTGTGTCCTAGACATGTCCGCATTCAGGCAGGGCGCAGATTCGGAACGGCCTTTTGTGTCACTAAAATTCAAACGGCAATCGTTAGCATACATGTTGGTTAAGGATGACATGACTTTTATTTTCGAAAATCTCAGATTCAGTAAAAAAAAATGCTCGCTTCGCTAAATATTTGCAAACAGCAGCTTACATTGCATACCTAGTTATTATTATTATTATTTCACTTTTTGGTGAAAGCCTGTATTTTTTTTTGAATGTCTGACATGTGCCAAAGTTAGAGGTTAAAGGTGAGCAAACCGGTGACATTTATTTGCGTTGCCATGATAGCCCTCAGGCCTAGAATGAAAAGTTATGTTTGTTCTAATTGAGTTTTTCTAGTTTTTTGCCCATAAGTCTTGAACCGCTAGAGATAGGTATTATATTATATTATACTTTCAGTTGAGGAATTTGTTCTTTCTTTGAATGCTGCTATAAAATATAGGGTGTCCCATTTGAAATTAATGCATAAATTTCACTTTTATGTTCTACCAAAAGAACATTATTTTGTGAACACCCTGTATGAGATACCTTGACTCTCATAATTTATTATGTTAACCTAACCTTATATGATTCTCTAACAGACATTTCAGGACTCTAGCTGTGATGGTTGAGAAAAGATAAATTTTTAATTCGGAGATGTTTGTTGCCAAATTTTTCAAAAAATTATTTTTATTTTGGAAATGGCTCAAGATAGGTATGTCATATATATTCTATAAAAAAGTTTCAAAATGTTCCACATAATACAAAAATTTTAAAATATACATGGTGGGCCATTTGAAATAACATAGTGAGCATAAGTTACTCGTAGATCTGGCAACGTTGCAATGATGATAATATTTTCCGAGTGCAGATCATAACCTCTTATACGTGTAGCCCGAATTTGAAGTCGTTAACTTCTTTCGTTCTCTAGATACTTCTAATAGGCCATCGAATTTGGGGATATATTTAAATATATATACTTATGGGTATTTTAGGTCGAATTGATGTATTTGTTAAACCCTCAATAATTATAGGTTTAATAATTGAAACTATTGCAGGAGTCATGTACTGGGTAACCAGTAAGAATTTTCACATAGTGCGATATGTTTTCTATCGATAAGGATGTTGATGGTTTGTAAATTACTATATTGACTTGATTTGTCATGCTATTTAGCATCATTTTTTCGAAACATATCAAACTATGCTGAACACATCGACAAGAAGCTAGGTCATAAGCGGGCGTGATGATGCAGTACTGCGTTCAGTATTTTGTGTGATTTGTTTGGTGCAAATAAACTTTATTTGAAAATTACTGGCATTTCATTGAAATAATGGAATATTCAAACGGTTTGCTCCACTCATCAAAAATTGAAACCAGCACCATCATATATATAATAATTAAAACTAATAACATTGACTTCCATATAAGCAAATCATATGGTGAACATTTTGTTCAGTCAATGCATCTCAATTAACATAGGTTTGAGATGAATATTCTTATTTTATTACCAATGTAATGATCGATAGAGAAAGAATAAAATATCACAGTACATCCTATCTTTTATATATAAAAATAACAACTGAGTGAATCTATCTTCTGGAGTTTCTAAGCATCTTTAAAACAGTTTGTGTTGATTAGATATAGCAAGAAATCATTAATCTAGCAGTGGTTGTGGATTTACTTACCCCGAAATTGGAAGCAGCGAATCTATCACTCGCTGAAACTGCGGAAAGACCAGTGGTGTGAGCGTAGTAGGCATTGATATTGGCTAGCAGCATGCTCATCACTGCTGGTACTCCGGGACAGAGATATTTTGTTGATAAACAATGGAAGTGCCTGAAAAACACCAATCAGTTATCGATAAATCTATACAAAATTCAAATGACGTTTTTTGAGTTTATAACACAAAGGCTCTTTATTTCAGTGTTCATTTAACATTTCGATTGAAACACAGGTACGAACAAAGCGATCTATATGTAAAAAAAACACTGAAATACATAATTTAAATTATTTTTGATTTTTGCAAAAAAGTTAGAACAATAAAACATAGCTATCTAAATGAATCCTCTCCAACTAGTTGGCAGTGGAGTAAAAACCTGTCATCAATTTTTTCAGAAAAACTACATCAAGACTTGTTCAGGTTACAGCAAAATAAAACTAAGGAAAAATTCAACCTTCAATAAAAATTATTCTAATGAACCAACTAATCAATTTGAATTTAATTTGGCACGAACAGTTGCGAGTAAAAGCGGAGTCAGTGTTATACTCGTAGTTCAACTATGCGTTCAGAGTAGTGAGGAATGCAGACTAGCACAGAGGTTCCCACTACACATATTATTATTTATTCAAAATGAAATACTTTATATATCTGAAGCATTGCTCAAAATATTAAAGGCATATATCTGAAAGATGTCTACAAGCTAAACTAAAACACCCTTACCTATACAATCTTTCTGCAGATATTTCATAATATATGACGTTTTTATACATTATCCGTGGAGCTGCAAAGTTCAGATTTTACTATGGCTAAAGTCATTCCTCAAAAACTCCTTTAGAATTGACTATGCAAAGAAATAGTTTTATCTTTCTCTTCGAGAGTCATCAATCTGATGAGCACTTCATCAAAATAATTTTTTTTACTTCTATTTCTGAAATACAACTTTACACATGGATAAAAATGCATGAAGTTCATGTTTTAATACAGGTGCGTAAAGTGCAATGCTTATGGGATTTATTTTACGCATCGCTGCGATGAGAGCTAATACACATTTTATTTTTGAAAACTTTCCCGCACTAGTGCGGGAATGGAATAGCGGGGATTTTTCCCGCACGCTTTTATTAAAGAATAAACTGAATAATGATATGTCTCTATGCACCGAACGCCACCGACGACGTTACTATGGAATCGACATGTGAATTAACATAATATGTCATTAGTGTCAAATTATTTGAATATATCAAATTTGATCTGTGTGTTGAAATCTAATCGATCTCGTATAAGCGTTTGTAGAAAAAATAATATATCAAATAAAATTATATTATATATATTATATCAAATAAAATTCTCTGTACTACAAATGGCTTAAAATCGTTGCCGTCACCGTCATCGTCATCTTTATGCGACCTGCAACCGATGCCATCCTCATCGACGTCATATACCTTCCAGTTGAAACCAAATAACTCCACTGGACCGGAAATTCTTACTAGTCTACAGAATGCAACAAATTGTGTTTTCAATGATAATATTTATAATAATTAGTAGTTTTTAGTTAAAGTTTTGTATATTATTATGTTTGTTGGAATGAAATAATTTTTGAAAAATGAGTTGGTATACTTTTTTGTATATACGGTCGTAGAAAAAATAATGTTCCTAACTCATGCGTAAAGTGTCTTTCCCGCACTTGACTGCTTGCCCGAACTCCGCTCCGCGTCGTTCGGGTCAACTGCAGTCGCGTGCGGGAAAGTATCACTTTTCGCACTTGTTAGGAAAATAACTATTACACACAGATGAATAATTAACAGATAGAAATGCTTTAGAAATTAATTTTCATGACGTTTAAAAAGTCAAACTCATTTGCGGTTTTCTTTATGTGCTGTGCGAGCAAATAATCATGGAAAAGAGTACAGAAAGACTGTCTACTCCACCAAATATAACGGAAGCAGCAAACGCAGCAAGTGCATCGTTATTGCCGCGAAAATCTGTGCAGATTTATGAAAAAACGTGTCAAAATGTATGTTATGGCGCACAGAACAAAATATTTCAATCATCAACACTTTGGAGTCACTTTCTATGTTGAAGAGTACCATCAGCATCAAACATAATATTGACATTGGTGATATTATTATTATAAATCATAATTATTAAAATAACGAAAATTAAATAATTTAATTCATTTGATTTTTGCCTTTTAAATTTGATTATTCTGACGGTCGTAGAAAAAGTGTGGAGGTGATTCACAAGAGTGTGCAACACTTGCATGAAGACTTGTTTAAACTTGCGTGGCTGCTTCACTCGCTTCGCCCGTTTAGTGTGCTACACACGGAAGTTGATGTGTTAATACATCAACGTACATTCAGAAACGTGCAAACAGTTTGCGTACACACGTTCGAACAAAACCATAGTTTTGTTCGAAGAAGAATGTTTAGCTCTTGTGACAGTGGCGTGTACTTATGCTCTTGAAAAGAAAAATAGAAATAAAAATAAAGATTAACCGCAACCACTGCTTTAAGAATGCACAAACATCGGTGAATCACCTCCACACGTTGAGAGACGCACGTGTTCATTTGAATGCGCATTCAAAAATTCAAGCGATTCAGAATACATCAACGCGGCGTTCATCCGGAGTGTGCATTCAAAAACGTGGGTATTTTTGCATCCACGTTAACGTTATTGGTTGCACGTTCTTGGATACACGTTGATGTGTTAAGACATCAACGTCCGTGTGTAGGGGCCTATTCACCAACTCCAAGCTTGTGAAAAAAAGTCTACTTCACGCACTACGGAATATACTATTTGAGCGAGTCTTACAATCCTATCAATATGTAAAATCTAATCTCGGTCATAAGCATATCAAGCAACACAAATTATAAACGAATATTCTTCTATGAAAATAACTGGTGAATTTCTCTGCGTCCCTTTGCCTTTAAATTTCCAATCATAGAATGAGACACGAAATTAGTCACTTCACAGAGGTACATAAAAATACCAGTATAGAAACAAGTTATTTGAATAAATTCAATAGTGCGTGCTTATCCTTATTTTCTGTTTCAAATATCCCTTGCATTCACGAAATTGTACAACGTATCAAAATACTCAGAAAGTGTGGAAAAAGACATTTGAAATAATATTTATCAATCTGAAATTCATAAAATATAATTCTAATTGATTGAATTCTAATTGTACTGGGTAAACATTTATGTCCGATATACCATCAACGATTTCAATTTCTTCATTGGGCCTGTGAAATGCATAATATAGTAGCACGTGAACTGCTAGTACCTACCACTCGGTTAGTAAATAATTAATTGAATGAATATTCAATATAATGAAGCACGAACATATTCGTATTTACCAGAAAACTCATCGATTCTGATTTCTTATTCAATATTCACTGCAAAGCCTCAATTTCCATCTGAAAAACCGAGTTTCCGCACGAATCTTTTCAATCGATCCTTTTACCGTTGATATAAACCGGACTTTTTGATATTGCGTGCATTCAGTCATTGAAAATATAAAGCGAATGTAACAGGTTTCATAGATGAATATAAGATGAAAAGAATTAGAGAAAAGGGTTGAATATGGAGCTGAACGGAAAAAATATAATTCACCTATTCACAATATTTATTGCCTCGATAAAGTACTCCACGAGATACTACCTTTTTTTTGCATAAACGAAAGTATAGCAAAATGGAATAAAAACTGTTTCACTTGGAAACTCTGATGGGCTATGCAATTAATTAAGTTCCAATGCGAAGCTCTATTGTTAGATTCAGTGTACCGAATAAACGTTGAATATTGTCTGTATGTGAGGCAGAAACAATTCTCTAATTAACTATTTCATTAAGTAAGACGAGTATTTGAAAAAAATAGCATACCTTCCAAAAACTGTAACGAAATAACCGTGATCGATTTATCAATCTGATAAAGATTCTTAGAATTCCCCAAATAGAGAAAATATAGCTAGATTTTCAGTTCGAAGCAGAGCTCGAATTAGCACACATAAAGAATAATCAATGAAAAAACAAAAGCCATCAAAAATATATACAGAAAGAATATCTAAATTTGTTATATTTCTATAACTCAAGCATGTATTTTTGAAAATTAATCATTTTTATAATTTATTAAAACAATGGTTAAAAATAACAATTTACACATTTATTAAAAGAAATAACGCATGACGCACGTTTCGGTGGAACTTCACCTTCTTCAGATGGTAATAGCAAACTAACTGTTAGTTGCGTTATTTCTTATAATAAATGTGTAAATTGTTATTTTTAACCATTGTTTTAATATGTTTATTAATTTACACCAAGTATCGGCCCAATCAATCCAAAATTTTTATAATTGCGTGAAGCAATATAAATTTTTTGCAATTTCTTGAATTTATAGTCTTGTGTTACAGTAATCAACTCTATCTATCTAAAAGTCTTGTGATGTCCAAGTAACTGGGTGAAAGATTACAGTACATGTGACATCAATACGATTAAACTACATTGAGCATCATCTGAAATTCAAAAAAGCATAATCAATAAATATAATAATATTACACCGAACGGTTAAAAATCTAATCAAGTTTTCTCAATGTACATTGCAGATATAAAATGAGTGCATTGCTGAATTTGTCTGGAAAAGCTGTAGGTTAGTATCTAAACTGACAAACGTACTTGAAATATGGGAGATAATTTGTGGAAATTATGGTGCAGTTGACATTAACATGCAGTGCTATAATTCCGTTCATTATTTCACGATTAATATTGACTCTAGTTCAGAACTTTAAGTCTGAAATAAATTTAATTTTGTGATTAACGAAATGAGTTGCAAATATTCCTGAAATTGAATTTCTGTATAATAGTCTAGTCAACAAGTGCTTTTTTGTTTAACTTTTTTCAGCAGTTTCGGAAAAATATAAGCAAGGTGTTATTCGGTTTGGTATAGCCTGTAGATATTTTTTGAAAGAAATAAAGTTACGCTCGCAAAAATTGTAAAGGTTATAAACAATATACTGAAAGAAAAAAAGAGGTGGTTGGTGTTTAGCAAATATCTCGAAAACTAATTGAGTTTTTATATATATATATATATATATATATATATATATATATATATATATATATATATATATATGTATATATATGTATATATATATATATATGTATATATATTAACTATTATATATATATATATATATTATTTATTCGAGAATTGTTGTTGCCTGTGATCTATTTTTTAATCTCTTGATGATTATTAGCAATAACAGGCTGGTTGAATCTTTAAAAAACTCGATTTTTATTAAAAAGTTGACGTTTCACTACGATATTCGTAATTGAAATTTCTTAGACATTTATTGATTTGAATAAATTGAATAGACACAGGGTTGCTTTGTATATGCTATTCCAGTCTAATATTAATATTCAAGATTGTTATCGTTAGATGGTAAGGGAGACCAAAGAAACCCTTACCTACGTAATGTTTGAAAATAATAATAATAGGGTACTATTTATCTAACAACAAAGAAATTAGTCATGGGAAAACATTAAAGAGGTGGAGTAGAATTATCGGTATAGCACGCTTATATGGAAGCAGCCGTTGACACGTGTTTCGGACTCTTTGGTCCTCATCATTATATATATATATATGTATATGTATATATATATATATATATATATATATATATATATATATATATATATATATATATATATATATATATAAACAAATATATATGTAAATATGCTCCATAAGACCATAAATACTGCTGCAAGGTATGATAAAGAAGGTCTAGTTTTTATCTCTCACCATTCCTTCTTTGTTTTCCGAGCTGCCCTATAAAAATCATCTGGAAAATCAATTTATGAATTTAGATACTTGATAGCCAATTATGAACTCTAATAGAATATAGTAATTTCCCACCAAATAGATGTGGATTTTCCAACGATAATTAAACGAATGATGTTTGTTCACGTTTAGTGGTTTTCATTTCTATTCAGTAATTTGAATTAATACCGGTTAATAATATGTTTCTGGTGATTCATTGCTTGCGGGGAAATATGAACATTCCTCTTCTTCTATATTTACGCAAGAGCGTATCATTTGCTCCTGTTGTTTTCTTTTCCGTTCATTTTGTTATTCAGCAGATAAGGCAATATTTACATAATATAGGAAAAAACAATCTTCCTCTTCTTGCTTTCTCGAAGTAAATTCTGATTTTCTCAAAACACGATCCGCAATTGAATTGAGCTACGTTATTTACTCAATTTGGGTACCACTTCAATCTTCGATGTTGGGTTCAAATTTGCAATCCAAATCTGGGGACTGCCAATTTAGACAATGCAAACAGAGGAAGGATTCCAAAGTCAATTACTCACATAACACGATCAGTATTACGAATATTTTGATAAGAAATATTCTCTCTACCCTGAAGGCGAACGGTATAAAGGTACGAAGTTAAAACGTTCTCAGTTTGCCAATTCACAGGTTTGAAGGTGATAATCTATGTGATTTTTGTAGAAATTTCAGTATATATAATTGAAATGACGAAAACTTCAGATATGAACTTCGAAAAATTTCGAATACACTTGTCATTGAAATGATGAGGTATAATTATTCAAATATGAATTGAATAATGAAATACATCAGTTGAACAAGTTAAATCATTTTACAATTGATCAATTATTAAATATTTTTCGCAAGAAATTAGTATCAACATCGACAGATTTCAATTCATACCACAACTTCGACGCATAATAAGAACGCGTGAGTATATCCAGGAGGCACGAAACCACAATTACCTGGAAATACCTGCTCGAAGTATTTAATGGATGCTCATTAAATAGTTTCCCTTCAACAGTATGGTTACGAAAATGCATAATTAAATTGAGCACACTATGTAATATTCAAAAAACGCGTGAGCAGCAAAGTTTCGTCACTAAGGTCGTATTTACCCCACCTTTTCCTTCTTTTTCACATACAAATTAATACATCGCATACCAAAAATAACTGCTTCTGACTTTTTCTAGTTCATTCGCAATCCATTTACCTCAAACGATTCCAAAGCCTTCAATTCTGTCTCATCCTACAGGTCGGCACAATTTAAATATAAATCAGAGAGATCTACAAAAAGCATGTTCAGACAACCATACAAATAATTGAGAAAATCATTAATAAAAATTAAAAATAATAATGGCCTCATAAAAGAGCCCTGCGGTACTCCTTCAGTAAACGGCTTCTGTTCCGACCAACTGCACCGACGACCGACACACTGACTGCCTATTATGAATGACTGGATAAATCTTTCACTGCCATATCAGATTATTACAGTCATAACTGCGTGACCGACCTAAGGCTATGGGTACTAGTGGCGTCTAATCAACCTCCACTAAGATCTACATAGGTGTCCTTCAGGGATCAAATCTAGGTCCTATTTTTTTATATACATCAACAAACAAAAATTGTGTGCTCTTTGCGGATGACAAAACTATCTTTGTAAGGGAGGAATAACAGGAGGCGACTTCTAGGAGTATGGAGAGAGTGAGATTACGGACCGACGACTGGTTTCTGTCAAACAGGCTATTGCTAAACCAGGAAAAAACACAGGACATGATGTTTTCACTTAGACTTTCCAGCCTCGATAGTGGATACACGGGCTATCCGATTCCTGGGATTCTCACTTGATCCGACTCTGGGACGGGATGTACAGGATGGCCAGATAATAATGCAAAGTGCTGTATCTCGTAAACAATTCGTCGTAGAGACTTACGGTAAAAAATTTTACGACTGAAGTGGCCAAAACAAATTCCTGGAAATTATTTTTATGTTTCCAAGATGGCCGCCAGGGGCGTAAATACCATCTAAAACTTTTGAAGTGACTTTTCTCTGAAATTCACCTGGTAAATGTATCACAAAAACATATACTTTTTCAAAGTAAGCTCTATTCAAGCAATTTTTATTTTACACTTTTTGACGTATCTATTGAAATTAAGTGATGGGGGGTGATTCAATGTTTTTTTGAATAAACAGCTGTAACTTCTGAACTACTGAACGGATTTTAACAAAGTTGGTCTTGGTCATCATAAATTTCTGAAATTCTGTAGGTATTCTAATTTATTTGTCTTTTTCAAAAATCGATGATGAAATATCATATTTTTATGATTCTCAAATAATAAATAGTATTCTTAGTTCAAAATATCTTTAAAAAACGTGTAGGAGCATAGTAAACAATGAAAATAATATGCAAGTGCAAGGTAGTCACAATATGAAGAGACCATAGATGAAAAACAAATGACTGAAATAAACTTGTCAACAAGTATTAAAATTATTCTTATAGTGACAGTGTAGAGTTTTTGTGGCACATAAAACTGAATAAGGACTGAAAATTTTCAAAGTGGCTTTTACAAACAAGGAACCTGTTGATATGATTGCGGTATATTTTGAATGTCTTCAAAATGTGGCATTGGCACAAAGAGTATACAGAGCTCGATATCCAAATCGGCGTCTACTCCATGCAAGAATTTTTCCGCGTTTAGTGCGAAATTTGCGTAGTACTGGCAGCTTTCGACATAAATTGCAAAGAAACGCGGCTAGAACATCGGAAGACGATATTGTTAATGTTTTAGCATACGTAGAATTGAATACCCACGTGAGTACGATAGCAATGTCTGTAGTTTTGGGTATATCACGTTCTACTATTCTAAACATTTTAAGGGATCATAGGCAAGTTTTAATTTCACCAAAAATACTACAGTGCTACAAAAACGCTTAACACTCACTATAAGAATAATTTTAATACTTGTTGACAAGTTTATTTTAGTCATTTGTTTTTCATCTATGGTCTCTTCATATTCTGACTATCTTGCACTTGCATATTATTTTCATTGCTTACTATGCTCCTAAACGTTTTTTAAAGATATTTTGAACTAAGAATACTATTTATTATTTGAGAATCATAAAAATATGATATTTCATCATTGATTTTTGAAAAAAGACAAATTAATTAGAATAAATACAGGAGTAATGGCTTCTTTTCAGAATTTTATGATGACTAAATTTTCTTTCTTCGATATTTTAGGCTTGAAATGATGCGAGATGCGATTTTCACTTGCGTATTTTGGTATCATCACACTTCATTTTTATCGGAAAAAATTTATATTATTGCATTTAATTTTTCAAAGAAATGAGCAATTTTCTATTATGATATCAAAAAACGCACTCAAGTGCCATCACTGAAAATATGACATATGACAGATAAGATGGATTTGATGATCCAATAAATGCTTTTCCAAACGAGACCAACTTTGTTAAAATCCGTTCAGTAGTTTAGAAGTTACTGCTGTTTATTCAAAAAAACATTGAATCACCCCCCACCACTTCATTTCAATAGATTCGTCAAAAAGTGTAAAACAAAAATTACTCGAATAGAGCTAATTTTGAAAAAGAATTTATTTTTGTGATACATTTACTAGGTGAATTTCAGAGAAAAATCACTTTAAAAGTTTTAGATGGCATTTACGCCACCTGGCGGCCATCTTGGAAACATAAAAATAATTTCCAGGATTTTGTTTTGGCCACTTCAGTCAGTAAATTTTTTACCGTAAGTCTCTACGACGAATAGTTCACGAGATACAGTACTTTGCATTCTTATCTGGCCATCCTGTACATGTGGAGATAATATGTAGAAAGCTGTCTAAAGGCGCGTTTTCCTCCACTTTCTCCAGTCGCCGACGACTGCGACTGAGTAGCGTCGACGAATTCATCAAGACATCTCCAATGCATTTTAAATCATCCTGTTTTCCTAGCCGCTACTCAGTCGCGACTACCAGCGTCCGGTCGCCGTTCGTCCAGTCGCGAGTAGCTGCTCATATTCGGAAGGGGTGCCGCGATAATTCGTCGACGAAAGTTAGTTTGCGTAGTTATATTGATTCCAGGAAATTCGGAAAAACTCTTTAAATTTTGTTTCGTTATCTGTCAGGTGGTTCTGGATTAATATTGCCTGAAATCCTTCCAATCGTCTATTTCGGAACATTGCTAATTCTTCGCTTCTCTGTTTCTCAGATTCTAACGTTAACATGAGAAGCAGATTTTCCTCCTGCACTTGATAATTTAATAACATTGCAATAAATGATTTTTTTGAAATATTCATTTTTCTTGTGCTGAACAGACCACAACGAGGGACAAATACTGATTGACGCAGGCTAGCGGGTCGCAGTCGTCGGCGACTGGCGAAGGTGGAGGAAAACGCGCCTGAATGAATAGGTCGCAGCTACTACCAGTCGCGGCTACTCAGTCACAGTCGTCGGCGACTGGCGAAAGTGGAGGAAAACGCGCCTCTTTCAGAGTTTTAAGAGGCCTGAGTGGATGCGTGCTACCTTCTACAATTAAAACTGCAAACTACGCGTTGTTCCATAGCATCATATCGTATGGTATTGCTGCCTAGGGGCTGTCTGATCGTGCTTTTGGGCTGCAGAGAAATGTAATCGAAATAGTGTCGGGTCTGCGATACAGAACATACTGCAGGACAGCATTTGCTGTGATGGGTATACTTACTTTAATACAACAGAGAGGAGACATGAAAACACACGGGGGTATTCACAACCACGACACTAGATATAAGACTGATTATGTCCCTCAGTATAGTAGGCTGAACAAATGTTTGGAAAGACCTGACTGCTTGGCTATCAGGCTACTTGATAAGCTACCCTCCCGAATAAAAGACCTAAATGGGAAACGTTTCAAATAAGAAGCAAGAAGGTACCTGATATCCAAACCCTTCTACAGTGAGGATGAATACTATTGTGTGTACAGTTCATTGAAATGTTTGTGTGATTACATGAATTCAAGATTTGTTTAAAATGTTTTTTAAATTTATCTTATTTACTGTGTTCTTTCCTGTGAAAATACATGGTTTATGTTCTTGTATATTCAAGGATATTATTTTAAATGGTGACAATTTTAAACATTAATTTGTACTGACATGAAAACAAATTCAAATACAAACACATTTCCCATAAGTAATTAATGAAAAACAGAGTCGAACACCTTCATCAAATCAAGAAACAAAGACCGCGAGAGAAGATCATATTCGACCACTGCACCATACGATTCATAAACAAAGTATAATAATTTTTAGTTTCTTCATTGATTGTACTATTGATGAAATAACATCAGAGATTTCAAAAACTAATCACTTCAGATACTCTCAAAGTCAATCATTCTCGATATTCGAGAATACAAAATAATCGAATTTATTCAACAAGTACTCGAATCTCTAATTGTCAGGTTCAGAATGAAGCTGAATTATGCCTGTATAAATAGTACAGCTACTGCAAAATTAATTAGGCGAAACCGTGGAGAGCTCTTCAAGTGTTTGAATAATTTCACGCGAAATTGACATCGCTATGCAGAATGTTTCTATATAGGCGATAAATTTCTTCAATTGAGCCACCTCAGCTGAACTCCTCAGCTAATTCAGTTACATTTCGCTGTGGATACTGAATAAACCGAAGATGGAAAGGTCACATAATTTCGAACTGAAATTATGCGACAGGGAAGTACTTGGAAAAATATTACATTTTTCAAGGAAACCCAATGTAATCCATACTCGGTCTGCTTTCAAATTCCTTTCCTTGTCATAATCTTTTGGAAGATTACATGTAAGAACGGTATTTTTCTCAAAAACACTTCTCTTGGCTGCAGTATCTTGAATTTTCATTGATAAAAAAATTTAATCTAAATTTCACTCATAGGAGTTGATTAACTAGAAGAATGTAACTTTCTTTCATAAAATGCAAAGAACGCACCTTCATTCTCGGAGTTGTGTGTTTCTTATTCAGATTGATTTTCCATACCTTCAAGAAATCAATATTTTCCTTTTCTCCAAAATGATTTTCTTCCTCTACAAAATATTTGTTTAGTTTCAAAAACCGATGAAAGCTAACATTTGCATTTATGTATATGCTTTTGAATTACAATTTTCACGCAGTACTCTCCAGACTTGCCGATTCTACGTATTGCAAAATTTGCACTTTCCATTATTCATCTTTTGCGCCGTAAATTGTAAGAAATCTGAAACTTGTACAATGCGTTAATATTGGAAATTTAAACTTCTACCATCTGGCCGCCAGAGTGCGCTAGCTGGAATGTCAGATCCCAACAACAAAGCGCATTTCACACATTTTCGTCTTGTTGTTCGCAACGTCCTCTGAACTCAATAAATTGA
The DNA here is from genome assembly GCA_030704885.1 of Cynegetis impunctata. Classification (NCBI taxonomy): domain Eukaryota; kingdom Metazoa; phylum Arthropoda; class Insecta; order Coleoptera; family Coccinellidae; genus Cynegetis; species Cynegetis impunctata. The sequence goes on from JARQZK010004341.1 coordinate 676,951, forward strand.
ATTTGTCCCATTATTAAGACAGTCCATCAGTAAAATTCATTTCACGTAGACGTTATAGCATGGCATTCGCACCAATTTGCCGGGTATTCCTGGCATCCGCATAGAAATGATAATAAAGCCGATGCCGGCATTTTCATTTTCCCCTAATTTTTATCCTGGAAACTCATCAAGATTTTCCGGTCGCTTTCGCCCCTCAAAGGCGGGACTGTGTCGCCGTCCCAGTTTTCATCTCCTTATGCGACTAGAATCGCAATGGGGTAAACTGATTATGGAGATAAGAATAGTCCCTAATGCTGCAAGGTTTCAACATAAGAAGGAGTTAAATTGTGCCTCATCAGGATCACCCGGATTGAAAGCTTACATTTAGGTTGCGATGTGGTCTCGGAAATAACAATACATTCCGCGTGAAATTTTAAAATAAAAGTAAAGTGAGGTTCAATTTCCAATATATTTATCGATTTTATATACGAAGTTTTATTGGTGAACTGAAAATTCAATCTCAATGTTCTCTCAAATATTCGAAGAAGACAAACTAGAATAAATTGCCTTCGCTCTAGAAATACTGACGTACTTTCGAAGTTGTGAAGAGAGCAATAATGAAGAAACAAAATAGAGGAACTAAATAGAGGATATGCATGAACGTTGAAAATATGAACACAAATCGAATCAAAATTGTACAAAAGTTATATTCTGAGTTCATTTTCTAGTGAGTAGTGTCAATTTTTATTCATTCTTGGAGATCTAATCATTTGCTCAGAGTATAGAAATTTCATTTTACAGGAGCAGAACATTTTATTCAATGATTTTGAAAATCAGGTTATAATTTTTAGTAAAATAAATCTGTTAAGCAATTGAAAAATTGACATATTAATTCTATTTAAGATGTAAATTCTCCATCTTGCATAGAGTATTCATATTTTGTGACAGACTCGGACAGAGATTAAACAATTTTTAGTTTTAATAGAATGACTGAATTTGTGACTAATAATTCTTCAATTTTTAATAAAATTCTTTTTATTAAAATCTTTTATTTCACTTAATTCAATTTGATTTTTGTCTAGTATATTATACTCTCGCCATTCTTTCTGAAGGAATCACAGGTCTTTTCATAGATTTTGCACTTCTTTTCACTAGATAAGATAATAGTTATCTAGTGAAAAATTCTGCTGTTAAGAGAAAAACATTTCTTTATTTTTAGTGAAATTATTCTGAAAAATTTCTTCTATTTTCATCAGCCACTAAATTGAAACCATCATTTTTGAACTTTCTCTTTAATAATATATGTTCATGCAAATAGCAACAATATTTTCTCTCTAAGTTCATTTTCCAATTTGTGACTCTAAAATGACGGCGAAAATCCATAGAATTCAATCAACCCAGTTGGAAGTTTCATGAATATAACATAAACATTTTACCACTAGATTATCGAAAGATCAGTATAGTTTTAATATAGAGTTAAAATGAATGAATCTTAGGTTTATTCATATTATTCACGAGTAACAATTGCCTGTTATATATTCCGTAGTTAAAAATCATAGGTAGGTACTATATTTTAATTTTAATATACAATTATTAGATCACATATCTTTTGAAAGAAACTGATTATGTTTCACAATCAACAAATAGAAAAGCTATTCCCTGACATGAACATGTCTACTCTGCAACAGTGGAAATGTTTGATAATTTTCAAATTATTGAAGAATTTTCCTTGATCACTTTATGCAACATATGTATATATAGTATATTTTCATGATTTGATTGGATAATAATAATTATAATTAAACCGTCAAGACTACTTTTAAAACAATAGCATTTTTGATTGTTCCTAGGTATTGAGTATAATCGTACTCGCTTGAGTTAACCAAATACCAACATTCGTCAAAAAATAAACTTTAGCATCTAGTAACCTTAATAACTGTTGAACGAAGCGCGATAAACAACAGGCAATAATTTCTGGAGCCAGTTGGTTTAGTGATCATAAATCACTGCTAATAAAATGAGGCTACAGCGAAACCGTGAAACGCTTATCCTATAAAAATCCGAATTTAATGACATGACTGACATCTATACTACACCTTGTGAACCGGATCGTTACTTACGTAATATGGTTATTATTTAATGTCGTGAAAAAGGCATCACAGCTTTGCAATATTCATGCAGATTCAAATTCGAAGTTTATATCCTTTGTACTTCCTATGAATACAAATTGTACAATTTTATTTCTACCCTCGTGCTAGAAAAATAGATGTTAGAATACGTTGCAACACACGTCGATAATAAATTCCCCATATTTTATACGTTCGCTGAACACGATATCTTTCGGATTTCAGAAGATCGACGTGATCGTGAAATCAGGGACATCAGAAGGATAATCAGAGATAGGAGTGAATAAATTAAGGGAAACAAATTTTTCCACGTTTCTACTTTATGTACATACGAATAGTTGCGATTTTAACATACACTCTCCTGATAAATACTCAGAGTACTTGTTAAAATTTATCTTGGATGAATTTGGTTTGAGAATTAACAATGATCCAGCAAAAGCAACAACACGATACAATACGACTATCGATGTTATTTTTTTTCGAGACACTTGTATAAAATTGAATAGCAAACATATATGTCCTACATTAGTTACCACAAACCAATCATTACTAAGATTCAGTGGACTTATTAAGATCTTAATTCATACATATTTAGATAATAACTATTAATAAAATGCTTATTTTCAAAAATAAATAGAAATATACATTTTAATTATCATTTCTGCATTTATCATTTTTAATTTAGTTTCTCTCAACATTTGTATTTCCAAATTTTTTGTTGGAAATTGATAAATAATTTTTTTTTTCTGTGACGGGAAAAAAGTTTGACATTTTGTCTCTGATTACAGGTAAAGAAATATCACTTTTTGAAATTACTTTTTTCCCCGGGAAAAAAGTGCGTACTTTTTTCCCGGATATATATACACATAAGTAAAGGTAGATATTTAATTTTAGAATATTTTACTATACAAAAGTTACATTTCCTTTATATGTAATAATAGTTCCTTGAACTATTCGGTACAACAATGGAATTTTCTTGTGTCGAAATTATATTCTTCAGTAGGTAACTACAAATCTCCTGCTTACTTCATTCTTTGTTTGCTTGAGTTTCACAATTAATAACGATTCCGAATCTTCAATATCATCTAATGTTACCTGGCTGATTTCATAAATTCGACAAGCTCCTGCAATTCCAAATACAACAACAACCTTGGCCATTAAATAAAATTCATCGGGAGCATTATTTAAAAAATCACTAACTTATGTACTCGTAAAAATCGCAGCTTTCTTGGTCGTGTAACCTTTCCCATTTTGTTTCAGAAATGTAGTTAGTTTGATGACGGTGCAGTCAGAGATAACTCGGAATCAGACATTTTTTTCACTTTATATTATTCAAAACAACTACTAAACAACTACTAAGTTCGCAAATTTTAAATCAAATCAATAGAATTAAATTGACAGATATTCGTTTACTTCAAAGGATTCCTTAGCAACGCAGGTCTAATTGTCGCTGAAAGTACAACAGCCTACCATTTTAAAAATTCAAATTTCGCATCTATAATTTTCTGACTTTAATATATTATAACAATATGTATTGTCAATATTTAATCGTCGTTTTCCTCGTCACAGAAAAAAATGATGTATTATACACGGGAAAAAATATTAGATTTTAGCTCTCGCTTTTTTGTCTCCCTCCGCTTCGCGTCGGGAGACAACACAACCTCGAGCTAAAATCTAATACTTTTTTCCCTTGTATAATAAATAACTATATTTATGTAATGGGAACATAAGGTCTGTTTTTATTTCGACGAATAATTCTGAATGTTCTTTCTGTGAACTGTTTTCTGCGTCCTCAAAAATGCAGACATTCATCAAGTATAATATATATATATATATATATATATAATATATATATATATATATATATATATATATATATATATATATATATATATATATATTTATATATATATATATTTATATATATATATATATATATATATATATATATAAGTATATATGTAGATATATATATATATATATATATATATATATATATATATATATATATATATATATATATATATATATATATATATATATATATATATATACGAATTGTTGTTGCCTGTGAACTATTTCTAATCTCTTGGTAACTATTAGCAATAACAGGCTTGTTGAATCTCAAAAAACTCGATTTTATTAAAAAGTTTTGATAAAGCCACGAATGTCGTGGCGAAACGTCAACTTTTTAATAAAATCGAGATTCAACAAGCCTGTTATTGCTACTAATTACCAAGAGATTATATATACATATATATATATATATATCTATATATATATATATATATATATATATATAATATAGAAAAAGGAGTATTGCCGTAAAATTTAAATGACAAAGTCTATGAGTTCTCGGCAAATAAAAAGGGGCCAACTAACGAAAAATCACAACCATTTCGTTAATAATGTCTATATTTCGGATATAGATTATATCCTTCCTCAGGACTCTACAAATATACATGATATTAAAACATAATAAAAAATCAACAATATTCACAACTTACAACTAACTAGGCTGGATGTAAATTAACCATAACAGTAAATGCAGTGTATGTTGAATATAAGAGTCATCAAAATAGTACTTAATAACAATTGAAACAAAAAAAGAGAGGTGAATCTAAAATCGAAATTAACAACATAACCTTCCAACGTAACCGAAAGCAATAAAATGACAAATGTCAAGCAGGTTCCCAATATTACAGTAACCATAGATCAACGTCTCCGTGTAAGAGGTGTCACCTAGATAAACAAACAGAGGTTATGGATGTCGTATGAATAATATAAATATGAAGTCCACACTAAAGAACATCAACAAAGAACAGAAAAACAAAATTTTTGATAGACAAACCACGATGAATTTTAGACAAAGAAACACCTGGAGCAAAAACACAATCAAAAATTCAGAGAAAGAAGATGACTATAGACACAACTGAGCCTCGCAATGTCAGTTCTTTTATTAACGTTGTTCGGATTATGATTTATATGGCACATCTCTAAAAAAATTCTCTTTTGACCATTAGATGCCCTATCCAGAATTTTGAAATTTGTGAAATCAAAACAATGTCCCATACTTGTCGAATGGAGTGCCAACGCACATCTATCCGGGGGAAGGATATAATCTATATCCGAAATATAGACATTATTAACGAAATGGTTGTGATTTTTTCGTTAGTTGGCCCCTTTTTATTTGCCGAGAACTCATAGACTTTGTCATTTATATATATATATATATATATATATATATATATATATATGTATATATATATATATATATATATATATATATATATATATATATATATATATATATATATATATATATATATATATATATATATATATATATATATATATATATATATATATATATTTATATATTATATATATGATCTTTAGGAGATATATATATATATATATATATATATATATATATATATATATATATATATATATATAATATATATATATATATATATATATATATATATATATATATATATATATATATATATATATATCTATTTATGAAACTGGAGAGTTTTAGAAACAATCAGATTCTCGAAGAGAAGACATGTTAAGGCATCACAGTTATTGAAAGCGATTCCGTTAGTACAGTAGTCACAATTGAGTTTATTCTAAAACTTCCTAGTATTTTTTATACATTTACTTAATAATAAAAATAACATGATATTATAAGAGTGTCGAGAGACTTACGTCATAGCTTGATATATGGACTCTATTCCGTATCTCATAGCAAACTCGTCTACGATCTCCTCCGCCGCCTCATCGAAGTACACCTTCCAGGCGTCATCGCCTTTCGCTTGAGGAAGACTCACGATGCCGCTATTCATCTCGCATAGGTAATGGAACAGATTTTCGTGCAGACAAGTGTACTGTACATGGTACGGCGCCACTTTTTCCTCTCCCTTAATCTCTACTGAGATGTGCAGTCGTATAGCACCCGATACAGCTGATTTGTCCGTTCGCTTTTCCAGATTGTACCATACGTCCATTTCACCTGATAGTGTGCGTACCTAAAAATAATTTTGTTGTATTCTATTCGCTATGTGTCGACGGTTGGAGGGGATAAGCGAAACTATCTGAGCGCGCGCAGTGGTGAATTTCCGCAACTCTGCCGGACGCTGTTAATGTTTATTGAATGCTATAAGTGGGTAAAATGGGACAAGATACTTATTGTGTAGTTAATTGTGGGAATACGGGCAGAAATAATAGTACTGTAAAGTATTACAAGTTTCCTACGTCAACTCATAAACTTCTACAAAGGCAGAAATGGATAAGATTAGTCAAAAGAGTAAAGTGAGTAACCTAACCTACTATCAAAATACAGTGAGCAAAATATTGATTCACGCTACACTCTCTCCAGGGCTCTAATTCTTGAAAGAGGTGAAAATATTCACCAGTGAAAAATTTCACCAATTAATCTTCACCCGTGTCACTCGTTTTGCATTCTTGAGTTCTAGGTGAATTTACTCGAGGTGAAAATGAAATTGCAATTTGGCAACGTCGGAACACAGAGCATTATTTGTGAAGAAGTAAATCTATCATAACCCTACTTACGTATTTGTTGTTTGTTTTTCCGTCGATTTTACGAAAAAATTTCACCGAGTTGAATCCTTATTATTTATTAAGATGTCTAGAATTAATGTGGACATGCTTCTAAGAAGCAAAAAGAACATATAATAGAAATTATGAACAAAGATGAGGAATTAAGGAAAGGACGATTTACCAATTCCTTTACAAGGAAAGACATGCATTTACGATGGGAAAATATAAGTTTTCTCATTTTATTTGTCATCATGACAGTTCAACTTATATAATTATTTTTTATGAAAGACTAGGCAATGTTATCGTCTAATATAACTTACAAAATAGCACGTAATGTCAACAGAACTTCTTTTCAAATTAATGACTTACCTTGCTGCTTATAGAATATCAAACGTTGAGCTATAATCTATTAGTATTTTCAATTTTTTCACATTGCTAACATGTAATTGCACTAAATCTTTGATATTTAGCTTTACTTATATTAAAGATCACAATGAAACGTCCGGCTAAAGTTCCATCTTTCAAGACGGTAGGGGGCGGCACGAGGTAAGCACATAGCGGACCTTTTCATCATCTGACATGTTGAAAGAGCGGTAGTTCAAAAGTTTCGTACTGTTTTGTACCAAATGCATTCAAAAGCAATATTTTCTACACAGTAAATTGATTATTGGAACAAATAATTGATGGAGCTGTACTGACATACATGAAGTATGTAACTGTGAACAATCAAAAAAGTGGATGAAATATCATGGTCGTTCGCAAAAAAGCAAAAAAAACTAGATTATTGCGGGGTTATATATCAATCCAATCGTAGTATCCGAGTAAAATGAAGTAAAGTATTAGTAAATATCTCCCAATTAACTTATATGACTTATACCGTTTTTTTATTCGTTTCCGTACAAATAAGATAATTATAGTGGACTTACAGCATGTATTTTTAAATTAAGATCCTTATTGTTTTATTTTGTGTTTAGTTTTTCTTAACGGATATTATTTATTTCACATTTGTTGATTTTAATCATTACAATGGTATTTTATCATGCTTGTTTACATAAAACAGTACGAAAAAGATGGCGGATACTGACGCATGCGCACAAAAAATTATAAATGATGAAAAGGTCTATTTCATTCTGAGAAATATGTGGATTATTCAGTATAGACAATGAAATGCACAAGTTGGAATTCAGTGGTTTCAAAATTTGACACGAAAATTAATTCTTTGAGGAATAATTTGTTTCGTATTTTGGTTTGATTGGGTCGATACATGATGTTAATTAAAAAATATATCAAAGAAATGGTTAGTAATAACAATTTACACTTATCCTTAATGAAGAAACGCATGACGAACGTTCCGGTGAAACTTCACCTTCTTCAGATGCTAAATGCAAACTAAATATGTTCTTCCGTTATATAGAATACAAGAAATAAATAGATGACAAATTGTGTAGAAAGAGTAAATAGAAGGATGGTTACAAATAACTAGTAGAATAGGAAAAACCTATTCTAAACTGCTAGTCAGGTAGTTCCGTAATTTTGAAAAGATTTAGAAGGGAGCTTGATGAGTGATTAATTTGGCTATTCAATAGGATACCTGAATGCTTGTATTTATTTATCTGTAATGATTCTGAAAAATCAATTTTAATTCCTTTACTTTCAGAATTTAATATTTTAAAACCAAAATTGAATGTGTGATTTTTTTGGATTGAATGATTTGCATAATGTGAATCCGACTTTTGATTACCAAAGCTACGTTTCTATTCTGAAATTGTAGTCTGAAAGTTCTAACAATGTAAAACTTATCACAATCACCACAATTAATTTTATAAACTCCTGATTAACTATCTTTATGAACTTTAGATTTATTATTTTTTATATGATTTCCTAAATTATTTCCGGTTCGATGAGCAATGTTGATGTGCTTTTTGAATAGATTTAAGTTTTTTACTTGAATTTCATAAAGATAATAAATCAGGATTTTTAAAATTAATTGTGGTGATTGTGATTATATTTACATTAGTAGAACTTTTAGGAGCTTTCAGACTAGAATTTCAGAACACACACGTAGCTTTGTTAATCAAAAGTCGGATTCATATTATGCAAACCATTTAATCCAAAACATTCAATTTCGATTTTAAAATATTAAATGCTGAAAGTAAGGAAATCAAACTTAATTTTTTAGGATCATACCAATAAATAAATACAAGCTTTCAGGTCTCCTATTGAATAGCCAAATTCATCTTACTTCAAGCCCCCTTCTGAATCTTTTCAAAATTACCGATCTACCCGAGTAGCAGTTTAGAATGAGTATTTTTCGTGCCGGAAACTGAGGTCGGAATCGGCACATGAAAAACATAAAAGGAAATTTTTTTATGGAATTTTAAAAATTAAGAAGAAACCTGGTAGATTTTACGAAGATCGGACACTGAGAGAAAACAGAGAAAGGTTTAGCAACGGACCGAATGACTCTATATATGTTGAAATTGGTTAACTGGTTGCTAATAATTGAATAATGTTTGACGACATGAAGAATAACAAATATAGAAGAATAATAAAATGAGAAATGACTGAATAGATTAAAACTAATTGCATTATGAAGAGATAAATCATATTTCTATAACAGCATGACTACCGAAAAATTGCTGGTTGATATTTTTCACGGAACCGTCAAATATTCATCCTTTTCAGAAAATTTTAACTTTCAATGAATTTCACTCCAATTCCTTCGATTGATTTAGAAAACTCAGATATTAGGTACAAAAACATCGTTAAAATTTCTAAAGCAGGATTGAAATTGAATTAGTAATTAAGGTTTAATACACCATCTGGAGCAAGCAGATTCAAGAATCATGGGGTATAAAACTCAAAATCATTTTATTCCCATTCTCCTCGCATAACTTTTCCTCAGGTAGAAACTTTTCCGTTTTAAGAAGTAAGACCTGAAATACAATCTGAGAGTAGGTACAACATTCCAAAGTTGTTTGTCTGAAAACTGAACTGTATATTGGGAATGAATTTCAGTCGTCCCAAAGGAAGAATAAATTACCTATAAAAATAGTAGCGTTGTTCAGAAATAACACTCAACTGTCAGGAATAAATACAAACTCACCTCTATTATCGTTTGTCCCAAAAAATCGTCCGATTCTCTCGTGAGCTTTTGCCGCAATTTGCTCTTCAAGTCGTTATCCTCGTCCCAAACTCTAACCTTTATTCTATCCGAAGAGTTATGGCACTCGCTAAAAAACAAACGTTTATATAAACTCACAGTATCTATTTTGAATTACCCACAAAAATATCCTTTCGAGCACAAACAATTCATTTCATTTTTCGAAAACTCGAAAGAAATAAGAATGTTTTCAATTGTAGCAACCAAGCACACTAAACTATGGTAATTTTAATCTGGAGGTTGCTGTAGTCCTCCAGAATACGGCCTAATAAACTTAAATTTAATTCAATTTGGATGATTCGAACCGAATGGGGTAGTGTTTATTCCATTTTCAGCTTCAAAATGAGAATAATTCGCTTTAATTCACTTGAATTAAATCTAAATAGGTTAGGAGTAATTGCATCCCGTTGTCAGTTTAATTCAATATAAACCGTAATGGTGGGCCATAACTTCCGAATTTCTTACAAAGCAGAGGGTAAAATATTGACATATTTTAATTTTTCTGATGTTCATGGGCGAATATCAAGAAATTTTATGTTAATTCTATTGAATTATATACATAAATATCTATATATATATATATATATATATATATTAATATATATATATATATATATATATACATATATATATATATATATATATATATACATTATATAATATATATATATATATATATATATATATATATATATATATATATATATATATATATATATATATATATATATATATATATGGATATAGATATAGATATTTATATATTTACATATTTATGTCCATAATTCAATAAAATTTACATAAAATTTCTTGATATTCGCCCATGAACATCAGAAAAATTAAAATATTTCAATATTTTAATGGAAGTAATGCTGTACAATATATATATATATATATATATATATATATATATATATATATATATATCTATATATATATATATATATATACATATATACATATTTATATATATATATATATATATATATATATCAGTAATTTTCGAATATTTAGATTACAAGAATTGGTCCCAGCTACCAATCAAATTTTTCCATATATTTGATGAATTATTTAATATTTTAGTATGAAGCAATGTGATATACATTCATAGGTAACTAAATTATATATATATTATGAACCAGTAAAATGTCAGCATATGAGTATTGAATTAATGAAATAATCCTATGGAACTATTACACAAATAAATGTTTTTCTCTGTATATATAGTATATATATATATATATATATATATATATATATATATATATATATATATATATATATATATATATATATATATATATATATATATATATATATATATATATATATATAATCAAATATGAGAAAGCGGAGTATCAGTCGTAAAGAACAATATTGTATAAACCTTAAGGGTATTCCGACTATAGGGCTCTCCAATTACCAGTCAATTTTGTACTAAGAACTCTATATTTCGTCCAACTTTGCGGACTTCATCAGGAGTAAACTGAAATTACATTAAAAGTTACAATAACATCACATGTGCTTAGAATAGGACTTACGATACTAAGCACATGTGATGTTATTGTAAATTTTAATGTAATTTCAGTTTACTCCTGATGAAGTCCGCAAAGTTGGACGAAATATAGAGTTCTTAGTACTAAATTGACTGGTAATTGGAGAGCCCCATAGTCGGAATACCCTTAACGTTCATACTATATATATATATATATATATATATATATATATATATATATATATATATATATATATATATATATATATATATATATATATATATATATATATATATATATATATATATATATATATATATATATATATATATATATATATATATAATATATATATATATATTTTTTTTTTTTCAAATTTTTTTTTTGGGACCAAATTTCCTAAGATAATCTATATATCTTCCAAAGGTTCAAAAGTTGGAAATATCAAAGTAAGTTTGCTTCCTTGAAGCTCTAGAAAAAGTGACAAAACGTTAACCCCTAAAAAAAAATTTGAATGGTCGAAATTACTTGACGTTTGTGTCAAACTTTCAACTCATTAATAAAAGAGGTTTTGAAACTTCTGTAGCATGTTACAACCAATAAAAAGAAACACTGAAAATATGTATAAAAAATAAATATATATATATATATTTATATATATATATATATATATATATATATATATATATATATATATATATATATATATATATATATATATATATATATATATATATATATATATATATATATATATATATATATATATATATATATATATATATATATATAAATATGTCTATGTAATGTAAAGTTGGAAAAAACTAAATGAAGGATTAGAAGATTCGATGATTAGTGTTTATTCAAAAAGCTTTCTAGAACTCGACTAGCATAAAAATATATCAAAATTGTCAGTACACATCTGAAAAAATTGTTTGATATTAGGTTTTTATTCATAGTGATGCAGTTATATTCTTCCTTCTCTGACTGTATTCTCACATTGCTACAAATCATTTAAAATCTGCTCGAAGGAATAAATTTTGTTGAGATTAATTATTGACTATCCTTGAATATATGAAATCTGAGAGAAGGATGCCTGCATCTAGTAAAATTATATTTTGAGTATGTCTTCATGTTGTGTGATAATACAAAAAAAAATAATTTCCTTTATGCTGCTATCATAATGTCCACTATTCCAATGGATTTCATTATAGTATATAAATTATAATCTAATTAACTATTATACTTTGTTAAAATTCACATAATAGAAATTACTGAAGGAAAATAATGTAAATTTCACTAGTTGGAAATAAATTGGCATTTCACTTGCTTTCCGGATTTAGTGAAATTCAATTCTGACCTCAAACCCTTGTTCAACTTGGCCCAAAAACCTTTCTCTAATTGCCAGAATGTGTTTCGCTTTTTCGCCTGGTAGGCTAATAGGCCCTTGTTCCGATTTTCCGTCTGTTCCTTCACAAGATAAACTGAATTTTGTAATAAAGAGGCGTGTAATGAAAACTTACAAGTGAAACTTTTCGTCCCAGACCGGGTTCAGTTCCTGCGGCATGGTCCTTGTGCGTTTTTTCACCTTTCCAACTTGAACCGTGACGTAGGGGTCGGAAGTGCCACTCTTATCTTTGGCGATGAGGCCTTGTGCCGATTTCACTGCAACAGTCGGTCAGATATTCATTGAGTTTTCTCAGTGTCGGGAAAAGGGATGGTGTTTTAGTGATGCGGATGAAGCTGAACTGAGGCAACAATGAAATTCAACGAAGGAAACTGGAGCAAATTGTGACGGTGAGAATTGATTTCCATTTAACTCGACCAGATATTTGAAATTTGATTTTTCTGAATATGAAGCATTTCAGAAGAGTGAAAATCTTCGAATCTCACACATATTTGAGAAAAAGCGATATTTTTCTCAACTGGATCATATGCTCGATGTTAGATCGTATAAAAACTCTTATGGTGTTTTCTATAGTTATGCATGTATAGAATTAAGGCTCATTTCAAATATCTACGACTCAGTTTATAGCGAAATAAAATCTCTATTTCAGAATATATTGATGTATATAATACAAAATTTTTGAAATTGCGTTTCTGTTTCATTGAAAAAAAATACCTACCTATATTTTGTTTGAACTACGTTCTACAAATAGAGCAATATCCATGTGATGTTTTCTATATGTAACATAATTATTGCTTATCATAGGAACAACTTTGAAGATGAACACATGAAAAACAATAGACTGAAATGTCCAGAATACTCTTAAATGAATATAAACGAATATGAAAATAATATATTCAATATGGATTTCAATATTATACTTATGAAAAGAAGAGGATTGAAACTGGACCATAGGAGGCCCCATATATAAACAGGTATAAAAATACCTACTTGTAGCTTAATAAATGGAGAATATCATTAAATAGTTCAATTAATTAAAATTTCATTATTTTATGCAATCTTTAAACCTATTAAAGTATTATCCACCTGTTAATATCCATTGAAATAATTATTTAAAACCATGCAAATTATAAGAAACAAAGTACACGAAAGATGAATATACTCCAATTTTCTTCTCATTGACACAGTTCGTATGTGAGGGATAAACAAGGGTGAATTTTAGTACTTACTGGTACCCTAGATTCAGAAAGTTTCACTTCTTGCAGGGAAATTCAATAGAAAACTATTGAAACATGCGGAAGAGACTCGATTACATGCTTACAGAACACAGGAGAGTGAAAGAGAAAAGAAATCCAAACCGTAGTTTTGAATTATTTGAAACTCGTTAAAAGTTACTCGAGTGTGTTTATTTTCTGTTTCGGAAAGATTGTTCCCAGATTGTACGTGAATATAGCGTTTTTATATTGAAACAGTTTGTTTGAAATGGACGAAGTTGATACTTTCATCATTCTTAATGGCATCATTTACATGTATATAGAAAGACATTCTTGTTGCTTTCATGTGAAAAATAATACATGTTGAGCAAGATACTGACTCATATTTATATATATATATATATATATATATATATATAAATATAAATATAAATAAATATGTATATATATATATCTAATTGGATTAAGTACTTATTTTTATTTGATAACAAGCTATTAATGATTGAAGATCCTTTTTGTCATCAGTCAATGATTCGTCACTAATTCCGTGATATTTTTTTCATGAAGTTACGAATTTTGTGACAATTCTTCAACTTATCGCTAAAACTTTTCATCAACCATCAATTGCCTGTTACTGCGATTTTATACATGAGAGAAATAATAACACCCTCAAATCATTTCAAATATATATATATATATATATATATATATATATATATATATATATATATATATATATATATATATATATATATAACTGAGATTGAATTCTCGCACATCACACATCATAAAGAATAAAGTATAAACTTTAATATAAAAACACTTTGCTTATGTTTCACAATATATATATATAAATATATTGTGAAACATAAGCCAAGTGTTTTTATTTTAAAGTTTATACTTTATTCATATATATATATATATATTTATATAAATAATCAAATATATATATATATATATATATATATATATATATATATATATCTATATATATATATATATTGGAAATGATTTGCGTGTGTTATAATTTCTCTCTTTTTTTAAATTCGCAGTAACAGGCAATTGATGGATGATGAAAATATATAACAAATAATTTCATTGATTACATTTTCAGGCAGGTGAAAATCTTTTATATATAAAAATGAAATAATATAAATTATATAAAAAAAATATACTGATGAACTTATTTTCTTGAAAACCATGGGATATTGTATTTATCGTTGTCAGTTAGTAGTTATAGAGAAAATTTAACACAATACTGAAATATAATAATATGAGTGGGACGGGACATCTGAAGAAAATACAAATATCACAAAATAATTTTCAAGACCCTTTGTAAGAGAAACAAAATTATCCAAAATTATGAAAATCTTGAATAGTAATTATGATGAACATATCTAGTGCTTCTATTGCAAATTAAAATTAAATAAAATCATAAAATACATGATAATTACTCAACAAATCAGTCAATATTACAACAAAAATATTTCCGAATCTCTCTTGCAATTTGTTATAAAATGAACTCGTTCAACATATATGTACTTTGAGTTAAACGGTATTGAATATGCACCGAGAGTTTCATAATATAATTATGCTATATTCAGTTTTCGATTCGTTGACCAGATATTTTAAATATAAAACGATATATTCAGTACTTTAGGAATTTCTTTCCGAAACTGACTAATATATCAGTGTTCTTTATGAGAAAAAGTAGTGGTTATTAAGATTTCAAGACACTAATAAATAAAACATCAACATGTCACGACGTTTCGACATATCCATGTTGTGTGCGTGGAAATATGTGAAATGTGAGTTATTTTCAAAATCTTCAGTGAAACCCATTTGTTCCAAATTTTTACGGTATTATAGTTAGTATATTTGCTTTTGTATATTATACGAAAACATGTTGTTTCCAGCGAGAAACTATCATAAGGTGAACTATTAAATGAATAAACATTTAAACTGAAGTTCTTATAATTCTACAAACAACATATAATCGAGTGATAGAGAGTTAAGTTATTTATCATATAAAGAAGGAATATCAGATATCAGTGCATTATTCTGGTAGTTTGACTAAAAAAATATATTCTCAACAAATTGAACTCTGAAATGATATAACCTGGAATATTTGTGTTTCCTTTGAAAATAATGAATACTAAAGAACATGATCTAGTGTAATGCAACACATCCAAGAAGGTTTCTATTTAAAGATAATTATCAACTATGATTTTGAAAGAAATTGTTTGGAATACTGCAGTAATTAAAATAACTAAACACATTGTTTTACTATAGTTAATATAATCCGTAAGAGAGAATAAGTTCTAACATGTGTAGATGAAAATTAAAAAAACAATATCACGATTTATTTGAGCAAATCAGTCACATCTTCAAAAACAAGTTCGAATTAAATTGAAGAACGTGGAAATTCAATAATGTTTTGAATCTTAGGAATTTTCATTACATCTATTACCTTCACTTGAATTCTGCTAAATATTCAAAATGTTTCGTAAACATCTCAACTCTTTATCACAAGACCAATTTTACTCCTTGCCTTCATAAAGGATATGATTTACCTATATGCTATTTCGTAGGATATAATTACCTGAAATCTATTAAATTCTACCTTCTGAAATCACAAAAATTTGGAACTACAGTGTAGAAGGGTGACAGATAGGGTAGGTACCGTTCTGAGTACAGAAGGTATGATTTATTGTTGAAGATCAAAAAAGTAAGCGGTTTTGGAGATCAGTGCTTCCCAACTGTGAGATGGTCTACTCAAATTCATCAATCAGGCAGGTTGTTTGCTACATTCTATGGGAAAGCTTCGAAAAACGTAATTCTATTCATTGGGCATATTGAAATACAAGCTAAGTACAGAGCCTCTTCATTAAAACATAGGTTTCGTTAAAATATTGAAACTAATTATTTTTCATGAATTTATAAATCCTTCTATGGAGGAAAAGAAATTTCAGTAATTTGTATTAAAGTTTACAAAGAGATGTCTTCATACAAGTAAATTAACTTGTTATTGTTTTTAGAATTTTATATGAATTTGATTCCGTTGTCCTTAAAAAAATAATAAAGAATGCTGGCAGCTGTGTCGTGAACCTTTGTCGATACACTGATTATATTATCTGACAGTTAATAGTCTGAGAATGTCTTTGTGAAAGCGAAACGAGGTTTGCGTGCTCAACATAGTAAACATTTCTGATGTTTTTAAGTTCCGTTCAGGCATATTCGATTAATGAAAACGTATAAACAAAAACAAGATAAACAATTCTTCGAAATATTATAATTCTCAAAACACCACTTCTTTGAGAAGAATCAACGCTCAGATTTCGAATATAACATGACATATTGTATCGAAAAGTATTCTTCAATTGAAACAATACATTATTCGAAGGAATATTAACATTTATTTTTAATTTATTAAAAAAAAACTGCAAGAACACTTATATGAGGACATCTGAAATTTCGTTCAGCTTTTCTTCTAAAAATTAGTTGATACATTACTAAACTTAGGTGGAATGAAAATTTGATAAATTTTCATGCTGTATGTAAAAGAAACATGCCAGTAGATTTTTAAAGTTGGAAGAAAGATACAGATTATTTTCTTTGAAATGTACAGAATAAAGTACAATCAAGTTATACATAGAATGAAATTTCAAGCTTCAAAGAGAAGAAAAAGCCCAAACTACACAGGAAATTTATTGTGTGGTAGGAATAAATCGAAGATTTACAGAACCAATGGTGAATTTCATTCACTATGAGATCTGAATGAGTTTCAGTTAAATTGAATTCTTTCGCAGTATAAATCATACCAAATGAATTAGGCTTGACTTTCGTCATATTTTATTAGTGTTATTTGTTGAATTGAAGAGATGAAGGAAGGCATTGAGTACTGAGCAAGTGAATACAGAAGAGTGTGTGTAATGCCAAGCGTATGATTGGTCGGAACGAAAACATTAAAATACCTCTGTTGTTCGACTGACCACAATTCTGACGTCAAAGTATCAGGATCTATCGAATAATGGCGAGACTCAAAAATAGGTTTCATTTTATTCGGGTATCAACAAATTAATGGTCCTTCAGATTTCAATTTTTAACACGAACTTGAAGTTATACTTCACATCTAGAAATTCTTAATAAATTTGGATGGCAATGATATGCAGATAAATTTATGTAAATTCAATTAAATTGAGTTTACCGAAAGATGATCAGCGTTGAGTTTGCGCAAAGTATTCAATCATTAGTGGCAAACATTCAGATCAGGTATTCTTGAAGAAATTGCAGATAAAGTTATATCTATGAATATTTCTCTACAGAGCAAAAATTATTTTATACTTTCATAAAGCAAAAAATGTTAATATCGTTAATCTCATACGATTGATTCAGTTTACTCTGCATTGTGTTATGCATATTTCTTCAGTTTCAAATATGGTTATTCATATAATATTAAAGTATTCCTTAGATGAAACTTGAAGTGTGTAGTCAGTTTAGAGCATCTAGAAACAATCTTCACTTTTTGGAAATATCAACTGTAAACCACTCAATACGTAAGTCTTGATATTGACTCAACAAATTATTCGAACAAAATAGTTATGCATATCTGATACACATTTTATACATACAACACAATCAACAGTAACTTGTATGTATGATTCATTACGTCATATTTAGAGAGAATTTCTGAATTAATTTGATTCTGAATTAAATTAATTCATAATTTAATTATGAACGAAATAAAAAAGATTGAGTTTTGAACTTGCATATTCAGTACAAAGTTCTTTGTTTTCGAAAAATCTCACAAAAATCACAAATTTGCTCTGTGTTGATCTTTCACTTCAAATTCTATTCGTGTGTGAACCGTTCGATGGATCTTGGTAAGGCCACTCTAAAAAACCCCACACTCGGTGGTCAGACCCTTCCTTGCGGTAGGAGAGTCCTCCAATGGTCTCGACTTTCCTGGACTGAATTTTTTGAGTCTCAAATTTTTTTTATATAGACGAATTGCAAAAGGATCATTTTTCATCAAGTATTGGTACCGTTGGACCTATCATGGCCACTTGATGGACTGCATGTCACTTGGCTCTAAAATCCTACTTTTATATTATTTGTAGATTTTCGATATGTTGCCCTACAATCTCGCTGTTACTTATATATACCTAAAGTGTCGCCATCTAGGTCGTACGGAGCATTGAAAATTGGTCATTTAGGTACAATTTTCCAGATATTAAAGCAATATTTGTGAGA
The DNA here is from genome assembly GCA_030704885.1 of Cynegetis impunctata. Lineage (NCBI taxonomy): Eukaryota > Metazoa > Arthropoda > Insecta > Coleoptera > Coccinellidae > Cynegetis > Cynegetis impunctata. The sequence goes on from JARQZK010004341.1 coordinate 696,159, forward strand.
GTGAAAGAGATGTGTGGGTAAGAGTCACTTTGTCTGAAACATCAAGAGGCACTACACGAACGGATGTATAACTATATCAAGAGGTGTGTTACTTGAAACATTACTTCTATTTCGTACTTAAAATATCTCTTCTTTCGATATAAATATTCCTTTTTTTTTGGATTGATTGGGCCGATACTTGGTGTAAATTAATAAACATATTAAAACAATGGTTAAAAATAACAATTTACACATTTATTATAAGAAATAACGCATTTATTATAACAAATAACGCATGACCCTTACTTTCAGTATATTAAATACTGAAAGTAAGGGAATTAAACTCAATTTTTTAGAATCATTACAGATAAATAAATACAAGCATTCCGGTCTCCTATTGAATAGCTAAATCGATCATACTTCAAGCCCCCTTCTTAATCTTTTCAAAATTACCGAACTACCTGACTAGCAGTTCAGAATTGGTTTTTCCTTTTCTAATAATTACTTGAAACCATCTTTGTATTTACCCCTTCTACATAATTTGTCATTTCTTGTTTTCGATATAACAGAAAATCATAGTTAGTTTGCCATTAGCATCTGAAGAAGGTGAAGTTCCACCGAAACGTGCGTCATGCGTTATTTCTTATAATAAATGTGTAAATTGTTATTTTTAACCATTGTTTTAATAAATATTCCTTCAATCAAGAACTACTGATCTGTACACATAGCTAGAAGTTCTTGCATCAGCGTCAGGCTTAAGCTTCTATTGATTAAAGATTTTTTTGAAAATTCATATTAGAAGTAAGGCTGCATAACTACTGTCTATTATTGAGACATTTGGAAGTCTGTTTTATATTCAGTGGTATATAATTGAATGTCATCATCGATCGTGGAAGATTGTTTCTTTTTCGATTCAAGCTTCTTCTCGCGGTGCATCTATACAGATAAAGATTATACTAGTGAATATTGTTATTATTCGATCTATTCATATTGATTTCAATATTTGATTGACTAAAAAATATAACATCATGAAATGCAACAAAAAAATACCAGGAGAGACTACAAGTATCGGAGTGATAACTAAAAATTAGTTGTCTTATTTGCATCCAGCAGAAGTAGGTAATTGAGTATTAATACTTGAATATCATTGAATTAACTTTTATCATTACATTTTTGTTTAATTTATGATTGAATAGAAATTTTCAAACAGCTGAATCAACGTCGAACTGAAGTCACGATATAAGTTGTTCGGCGAAGATATTTCCGTAAAACCTATTCAAATGGCCGCTCGAACACTTGGCATTACACGCTTTACTTAGACAGACATATATATCAATCAAATGTCAATTAGAGCTTCCCGATAGAATGCAGCCGGCAATACCTGTGATAGCAATCTTGCACGACCACTTGGAGGTGCCTTCTATGGTCATTTCCTCCGCTTGCTCTATTGAATCAATGTGTGTGTCTGGGTCCACAGAAAATGTAGTTCTGCGCGTTGTCGGAACCGGAAACAACAGAATACCGAATACAAAACATCTGAACACTGCAGGCAGGAAGTGGGCGGGGGTGGGGATTATTTGTACATTGGACATGGGACGAAAACTGGCGAGAGGCACTGAAAATACAGCACGCTAGGTAATGTTCGTGTTGTGGTTGTCTTGAACAGAATTACTGAACAAAATCGTATTATTTACTTGTTGCTTTTTACCCACAAATAATGGAAATTCTTTGATACTTGGTTGTTCTGTTAAACTTCATACCTATTAGGTCGATTGATTTAACCCAGTAAATTCTTGGAAAGATAGAATAATCACGTAAAACACTAAAATTATAGATTGGGAAATAATCCTTACTGAATGATTAAATTTTTTAGAGAAAAAGTATGAAGGATCGGGTAAAACAAGTTGTGCTCCCAAAGTTTCATTAGATCAGTAATCGTTAAACATGACTTCTTCCAGCGGAATAAAATCCACAGGATATTAGGACATAAAACTGACCGCAGGGAGAAGCGATTAATTTGCATTGGTTGAATCTCGAGAGAATCTCTAATCGTTCGATATTACGGTGGCGTAGAAAAGGGTAGAATTGTGAGTTTTATATTTTCGAGGGAAGAATCTCTCAGGTGTACAGTGTAAGGCATTTTTAATTATTAGCTTTTGTGAATTTCGAAAGAACAATGAGTAAAGAGGCAAATTATCAAAAAATTACAATAATCAATAGTTACATGCTCTTTTTCAGCTAAAGCAAGATAAAATTAGGGATAAGATGAAACAAGTGATGTTATAAAAAATCAATTAGATCGCTTGACGTTAAAAAACTCCGAGCGAAATGAGATCCACAGAATATTAGGACATAAAACTGAATGAAGAGAGAGGTGATTAATTTGCAATGGTTGAATCTCAAGAGAATCTCTCATCGTTCGATAGTGCAGAAGCGTGCAAAATTATTGAGGCACGAATTTTGGACGGAATAATAGTAATGAATCATTTGAAAATTCAATTGGTTTTTAGAAAGAAGTCGAACGTTACACTGTAGATACTAGGCGAATGGAAGCTAGACCTAAAAATATCGATCAGAAACACTCACATGTCAGCTGTACCTATACGGATATATATATATATATATATATATATATATATATATATATATATATATATATATATATATATATATATATATATATATATATATATAAATAAATTAATCTTCACAATCGCTAAAATTCTTCGTAAATATGTAATACAATTCATAAAGTTTGTATAGTTTTGATAGCATAGTTATTTATTGGTGCCATAAGTTGTCATAAGTTTTTATGTTAATATTCTTATCAGAAGATATCTTATAATTTTATATTGAACATGGTCTCAATGAGAATATTGTTTTTGGTTTATAAAATTCTGAATACATTTTTCTTTTCTGAAGAGATGATTGTTTTGAATAGTTTATATTTGCTTTCGAACTTCCTATAGAAGAATGAAATCTAGGTTGAAAAAAGTGTAAGCTGTATTTATATGTGCGCATGTGTTTAGCAAGCTCGGTGCGTCATAATGTCATAACTTCAATTTTTCATTTAATTATTCTCAAACGTTGTTGTGCATGCTATTTAATATATAATATAAAGGACGAGCAGCCAGTTGTTCCACGACACCTCTCATCCCTTTAGTTAATTTTTTCAATATTACTCGAAATATTATATGTGATTAATAATATGTACATTGAGTTTGTGGACAGTTCGATGAAATTCCATGTTGGGATACTTTTATCATAAAAGATGGCTAAAGAGTCCTTATATACCATTACAAGAGAGTCAGTCTAATCGATGCACGAGTTTTGCATCTAAATTGAATTCTAATTATTTACAGGACAGCAGTAAGAACTTTGACTTATTTGAGAGTCGAGCTGTGTTCCAATCCTTTGATTTCGCTTCTTGACTTCAGATTAGCTGTTACACATTCAAAGTCTCAGTCCCACTATTGAACCGAGGAGTGGACAGTAGATATCGACAATCTGTCTGTAACCTATTTTCATATTTTATTCCATAGTACTCACATGTTCATTAAGAGGTTTATAATTGTTTTTAAACAATTCTGATTCGCATACGTCGTGGTTCACTAGGATGGAAAGAAATATTATTTCTGATAAGATTTTGTATTAAACAGCAGGCACATTGAAATAATCTAACAACGTTCGAGGGTAATTGAATGAAAAAAATATCAGAATTATTTATATTGGGATTAACGTAATGATCTTCAAATGAGAATTAAGTTTATTCAGAATTGAATACAAAAAAAACTCTTTCGCAGCGAGATGCATTAGAAAAGCAGTTTTTCATAACGTTTCCAGTTCAGAAAATCAATTCCCTCAATTATGACTCTTGTTCCGAATCTAAAAAAAAATTGCGCTCTCTGTGGTGTAAACATTATTAATTTCCTACCTGAAGGTCAACCCTCTAACCAATTGCTAATCGCACCCACTTTAATAAGCAGGTTTTCAAAGTGAAAACCTGCTAACAATATTCTCATTTGGGCCATGTTCTACATATTATTCGACAAGAATATTTACACGAATACAAATATGGCAACAATGAATAATCATGCTATCGCAACTATCCTAAATACTTATACTATTATGCACATCTGCAAAGGATTTTAGTAATTCTCAAGATAAATTTATTCACAGAGTGTTTCATTAATCATTGGAAATATTTCAACTGCATTTTGAGCTCAAAATATTAAGATTTAACCCAAATCTCTTAGATAAAATGTGACTCCTTTTTGAGTTACAGGGTGTTTTATTTATAAATTCAAAAACTATTTGTGCCCACTACTTCAAAACTATCAGACTCATCCATGTCAAACTTGGCGGAAAGTGTAGATACAATTTTTAGATTTTTCAATACTTTTATGTAAATAACATACTCCTTCTTCATAACGATATAATAAATCTTTTTCGAGATATCTAAAGTTGAACATAAAGCTGCACAATTATTTTGATTATAATATTGTATTGATTAGGTCGGTGTTTTTGTATCATAGAAATATTACGCAAAATAAACTTTAATTAGTACTAACCAAAAATATGACGTTATTTATTATAATTTATTGAAACGAGCAGATGTACCTTCATGATTACTAGGACTAATTTGCAAGTATTTCCAAGTAGATATCATGATGAAAATAACAACAAAGTAGCATCATATTTCCACAATCACCACAATTTGTTTTTAAATGTTGAATACATCTATTCGTTTCAATAAATTATAAAAAATAACGTCATGTTTTTGGTTAGTATTGATTGAAGTTTAATTTGCGTAATAAATACAATGCTATGATCCTAAAATACCAACATAATTAATACAATATAGTTACTAAAATAAATGTGCTGTTTTATGTTTAACTTTAAATATCTTCAAAAAAATTTATTTTATTGTTATGAAGAAAGAGTATGTTAACTACAAAGAAAGTATTGGATAATCGAAAAATGGTACCATAATGTAAATTCCGTATGTGAGCCAATAACTTGCTCCTTTCGTACGCCTCTAGTAGTAGTGGAAAACGTTCATTTAACATAATTTAGTAGGGCGTAGAGTATCTACACTTCCCGCCTAGTTTGACAAGAATACATCAGCTAGTTTTAAAGAAGTGGGCACAAATAGTTTTTAAATTTATAAATAAAACACCCTGTAAGTCAGTAAAGAGCCACATTCCGCTTAAGTGATTTAGATTAAATATAAATATTTTGAGCTCAAGATTCAACAGTTAAAATATTTTCAATTATTAATGAAACACCCTGTATATATATATATATATATATATATATATATATATATATATATATATATATATATATATATATATATATATATATATATATATATATATATATATATATATATATATATATAGAAAGATATATATATATATAAAAATTTATATATATATATATATATATATATATATATATATATATATATATATATATATATATATATATATATATATATATATATATATATATATATATATATATATCTATATATATATATATATATATATATATGTTCAGAAAGATTTCCGCGGTCGGAAGTATTTGAAAAACTTGGTTCACGGAATGAACCGCGTAAAAGAGTTGACAGGAAGCAGTACGGTTAGTGGAGTAGGCAGGTTGAGACCACGCAATCGTATTGTTTCCGATTCCTCCTAATTCGATTCGTGGAGTAGGCAGATTGAGGCCACGATTCTGAATTATTTCCCCTTTTACTTCTCCTGAAGATGGCTTCGCAAAAGGAGCCGAAACGTCGAGATTTTTCAAATCTTTTACGCGGTTCATTCCGTGAACCAAGTTTTTCATATATATATATATATATATATATATATAATGACTTGATAACGTTTCGTTATGTAAATTCAAGATTTGCTCAAAAGTTTATAATTAATTAGCCATGTTTCTAATTCAATGTGTCTGTTATTGCTAAAAACTACAAGTAAATAATCATTACCCGAATAGATATTAGTACAATTTAAACAATCCAGAGAAAACTTCATAGAGCAAAGCTATATTCATAACTGTTAGATGAATTTGACTTTCATATTTTTATTACTCAATTGGAATTAAACTATAATAATATAAAAACTGTTTTCGAATACCTACGTGTGAATACTTTTTTGTGCTATGTTTGTATAATAATACAATATAGGGTATAAGTACACTTGCGGAAGTTTCATAGCAAATAATACAACATCATTTGTAAATCCGAATATTATTATACTGAATTATTACAGACAACCAAAACACAAACCAAAACCATGGCGCGCCGTTATTAATACCCCATATATCCAGCACCATCCTTTGGAAATGCTCCGTGGCTATGACGTTCGATACTTGGCCATTTCGAGAACACACAAAACAACAGGTACACACACGTTAAGATTTAGATCGGACATTACGGTCTCTGGAAAAGGCCATTTCGGCCATCGAAGTTGGTATTACGGAATTTATGGATTCTACCGGATAGTGTAATTGATGTCAATATCCGGATTCGAATAGTTAGTGAATGTAGTATTGTTTAAATTGGATTCTTAGATACTCGGTTTACTTCGTTGGAAATAATTTCTTGTGAGGTTCATTCACTAATTTTATTATAGAACATCTACGGTATATTTTAGATTACTACTACGAATTTGAATTTGATAGAATGAGATGGCCACTATCAGTATGAAAATCAATTTCTTTGTGACCTTGATTGGACGAAAGAATATTTCAACATATAAAACTCATATGTTGACCTAAAACACGTTTTTCAATACTACAGGTTATTGACCCGAAATTCGTAACTTGCCATTAAAAGCTTTGAGAAGTAATGATTTTCCTGACGAAACGTTGATTATATTTTTTTATACATAAGTAAATATATATATATATATATATATATATATATATATATATATATATATATATATATATATAATATCAGAGGAAGTAGTTGCTGACACGTCAGTAATTTCAATACTACAGGTTATTGACCCGAAATTCGTAACTTGCCATTAAAAGCTTTGAGAAGTAATGATTTTCCTGACGAAACGTTAATAATATTTTTTTATACATAAGTATATATATATATATATATATATATAATATCAGAGGAAGTAGTTGCTGACACGTCAGTAATTAACTAGGATTATGGGGATAGCAGCAAAATTTAAAGAGTACTCTTCAAAGGTTATCCAAGCTTTCGGAAATGTTTATTTCCATCTTCAGGGAGACTAAAATGTTATGAACATGTAAGTATATACACTATTAAATATTTGAGTAACACTTACAACTTTGTTGAGATTGTAAAACGTGATTATAATCATATGTTTGGGCACGAGGCCAGTGAACAGAAAAAGCAAAACAATGAAAAACAAGTAAGTAGCTATATGTATGTTACAGTTTAAGACATTCAATTCTCTATCTAGGACTATGACAAACATTACTAATAATAATATAATTAAGATGGCCGATTACAGACATAAAGAACAAAAAAACTTCATTTTATTATTAACATATGGTGACATATGATATGACAGTGACAGTCTGTCAGATATCTGTCATCCGTTTTAGATTGCTTCGTTAATAATAAAATGAAGTTTTTTTGTTTTTTATGTCTGTAATCGGCCATTTTAATTATATTATTATTAGTAATGTTTGTCATAGTCCTAGATAGAGAATTTAATGTCTTAAACTGTAACATACACATAGCTACTTACTTGTTTTCCATTGTTTTGCTTTTTCTGTTCACTGGCCTCGTGCCCAAACATATGATTATAATCACGTTTTACAATCTCAACAAAGTTGTAAGTGTTACTCAAATATTTAATAGTGTATATACTTACATGTTCATAACATTGTAGTCTCCCTGAAGATGGAAATAAACATTTCCGAAAGCTTGGATAACCTTTAAAGAGTACTCTTTAAATTTTGCTGCTATCCCCATAATCCTAGTTTATTATATATATATATATATATATATATATATATATATATATATATATATATATATATATATATATATATATATATATATATATATATATATATATATATATATATATATATATTCATCTTTTATTAGTAATAACATGCTATTGATGTTTGAGAAAAGATTTTACTTGTAAGTTAACGCACTTACTATCAAAATATTTAAAAAAAACCACTGTAATATTTTTGAATAAAAAAAAAAATTGAAGAGTCAAAAAAGGCAACTATGTTCCATTTATCTTCTTGCGGCCGTGACCGTCTTTAACTGCTAATTACGTGCTTCAGTCTACTATTAGAAGTTGGGCATACCTATATTGGATGGTAAGGAAAATCACAGAAATTCTTACCCACGTAATGTATATAATATTTCTTAGTTATTTGATTCATGGAATTGTCTTTTTAAGACATAACTACCAATTTCGACTATGGCTGAAGTAACAAATATTACAGAAAAAATATTATTCATGATGTTCTGATTTGCATTGAAAATATTTAATGATTTATTGGAGTGGAGTGGATGTTAGTGAAGAAGTTGGGTTATTTGCACTTGAGTTTGTTGGATTAATGATTATGTTTTAACTAATGATGATTTCTGAAAAAATTTTATGTGTTTATATTGTACTTAAATGTTTCATATCATCTTTAGGAAATTTTTACTAAAATCTATGAAATAAATAATTAATAACATATTGTGCACACTACGCGAAAAATGTTTTTTTCTGGATTCCATAAACATCTTTCATTAGAATACGGTCACAGTAGCAAAAAAATAAATGAAACATAGTTTTCTGACTTCAATATTTTTGAAGACTATAGATATCACAGTAAATTTTCTGTGAAAAGTTTTAGAATAAAATGAATATCTGCACATATATAATTACTTTTATCTAAAAGGTTTCAGATAGCTTTTTTTATACAAAAATATAATAAGTATAGGTTCATAAAATCTGATACCTACATTGATTTAAATTTTATATCTTGTAATTTTCATAAAGGTTTTTCCATAATGTTTATGGAGTATTATCGTCTAACAAAAAAGGTTATATTGCACAATTGGGACATAAGAGCCGATTTGGTGTAAATTAGGAATATTGCTCCAAGCTTCTAATTGGCTTTATATGAAAGGGCGAAGACTTGATTGGAATAATTCTCTCTTGCCATGGCCATCCCATATCTATATTTCCATTGAATTTTACATTGATATTTTCTTTTAGTCTTGATAATCATGTGCCAATTTTGAAGAACCATTGCTCGTTCTGTTTCTATGACAAATATACTTAGCAGGTATGAAGATTTTTAGTAGTTTTACTTGAGAATTTTCAGATTTTCGGTAAAGCAATTGAGGGCCTTGGAGTAAAAGGGGTCTAAGTGCACTTTTTACAGTTTAGAGATAATTAAGGGCAAAGTTATTTACATATTGAAAATTCAAAATCTATGCTTGTGGTCTTTGATATTTACCATTTCATTTTAAATGTTTTTATCATTTTCTCTGGTATCTCATATTTGCAAAAGCATGTAATATAGAAAAAAATTTGAGAAAATTTCTAGGAAATTGCACTTAGACCCCTTTTGTTCTCAATATTTAATGAATTTGAATAAAGAAAAGGCATTAAATAAATGCTTAAAAATCTTTATTAATACATGAACAGGTAACCAAAAAAGAATCCTTGTGAAAAATGAATATTTATCATGAAAATTTGTTTATTCGTAGTCTAAGTTCCGTAAATCTATTTCTGTTTCGTCCAAGTTGTCCACGATTTTCGATGGTCCAGCCACATCAGGTACTTTTTGCTTTTTAAACTTATGCTGGTTACCTTAAGTCGATCGCGAGGGCGTGGTAACACCGCCAAAGACTCCCCTTCCACCTGAGAACGTGTCAGCACAGTGTTTTGAAGTGCAAAATAAATCATATTCTTGCAAATGTATTTGTTTCTTTTTTAGTAACATTAAGTTGGTCGATCGCTTTTCACCTAAATATTTTGTGGCAGACCGCCACCAGTCTAAGTCTGAGCACCCCTGCCGTATGTAAACGCAAAATTATAAATTATTATGGAACTTTGGTAAGAATAAAAGGGGTCCAAGCGCACTTGATCCTCTTTCAAATCAAGATTTCTGCAATTTCATTCACAAGCTTTTTTGATTCTTCAATAGATGGCTCTCAAAGCATAAAATCACTTGATTCCTTTTTATACTACATAAATTGGGATTTAAGGTACCTAAATCTGCACATAGATCTATATTTTTAAAAATGTCACTTGGACCCCTTTTATTCCAAGGCCCTCAATTAATATATTCAACTATGAATAAGATGCTTCAGTCATCTGTAAACAGGAATGAAACGCCGAACATAATTTCCAATTGATTTCAAATTACAGTATTTCAGAAATACCAAACTGTCAAGTATTACATGTAGACAAAAAATCTACATAAAGAATGTTATACGTAATGGAAAGCTCATGGCAAATGAACAATGAAATGCTCGAAAATCCCTCCGGAATTGACATCACCAGCTGCGTGCTTTCAATAATAATTCATCTTTGGATATTGCACAGAATCCTAGCACTTATGAAAACACAACATGAATATTTACATTATGAATTACGGAATTTTGAATTAAATCCATCAGCACATTCGAAACATTAATTAATTTCACACTGCGAATAATGACGAACGAACTCCATCTCATGAACTTCAATGGATTGGAAAATGTATGCGTCTTCTCATCAAGAATTTCAATGGTACTCAATTATTATCTTAATAAAATCATGTTCTTTCATTGATATGGACATTTTTTTGAGTGAATAAATCTGATTCTTAAACACGTGATTATTATGGCTTGTGGCAAAAAAAAGTAAGGTTTATTTTACGTAACATAGATTGTCCTACTATTATTCTTTATAGTTATACAGGGTTGGTATATACATTTTATGAAGTATTGTTATTTACAATTATTATTCAGACTTAATTAGAGTGATTATAAAATTTTTTAGCTCTTGAATTGTAGTTCAAACAATTTATGTATATATATATAAATATGAATATATATATATATATATATATATATATATATATATATATATATATATATATATATATATATATATATATATATATATATATATATATATATATATATTTATATATATATATATATATATATATATGTATATATATATATATATATATATATATATATATATATATATATATATATATATATATATATATATATATATATACCTATATATATATATATTATATATATATAAATATATATATATATATATATATATATATATATATATTATATATATATATATGTTGATTTTTAGGTTCTCGCGGAGATAATCTGGTTGTCTGGTTTACCGGGTTTGTATTCGCGTATGGGCTTCGTCTTCGTTGAAGTCTGCTCGACGTTTCGGCAAAATCACATTTGCCATCTTCAGGTAACTTTTCTTGGTCGGAGTGAATACACTCCGACCATATATATATATATATATATATATATATATATATATATATATATATATATATATATATATATATATATAAATACATATATATATATATATATATATATATATATATATATATATATATATATATATATATATATATATATATATATATATATACAAATTTGAATTTCACTTCTTTCTAAAATGGTATTAGTTATTACTAAAAGTACATGAGCGTTATTAGGTTCTCCGGATTATGCATGTAGAACAAATTATATAATGAATGTAATTGATTTTGAATTTTATCTATGTATTTCAAACATTATTTTTAACAAATTGTTGAATACAATTGTGATAAAAGAATGAAAATCACAACAAGATAATGTAAGATAAAAAAGAAAGTAGAAAATGAATCGAGCCTAAGTACTACTGATCAATTTCATACCAGAAATTTACATTTTTTTAAAAATCATTCAAATTTTTAATTTAATTGATGAAAATAAATATCATTAAAATCTGGTTTGTTTATTCACTCTCACGAAAAAGAATTTGGAGCTGTTGTTATAAATTTTTTTATTGAATTATGACTTAGAAATTTTTTATACGCTCATGCACTACTCAAACTGAAAATCCAATTTTCTAAAAATTTACAATTCGAATCTTTCTTTGGCCAAGCTTTTTCAAAGACTGGAATTTCATCTTCTTTGAGTTTATTCAACTGAAGATATTTTAAACAAATTGCTAAGTCTCCTCCTAACGTTCAAACAATTGAGGCATAAAACAACTTCCAACTATTGTACTAGTCCAAAACTTTGGGGTACGGGCAGTTAAATTTGGTTTTCGTAAGATTCATTCGAATGAATAGCTATAATTAACAACTCCAAGTCCATGTTGAACAATGTAGCACTGGTAATTAATCTAACTTTCATCTGTTCAATTGTTTCTACTTGAAAAGCCAACTAGCTCATCACGCTATAATTGAATTCTCAATAGCAGAATGCAGCTATTTTCAATTAACCGATATAACAGCGTGAAACTTTATAGTTTCAATTTAATGAATATGAACAATTGTAAAATTTTCACAACTTCATCGTGTTTGGAAAAAAAGATAACAACAAAGGAAGTTTCTGTTTTTACTCATTTTTCTCCATCTCTCGTGATTATGATTCGGACAATTTATGTTATGAACTTTTTTTCTTTTTAATCTCTCGTCAGATATCATTCGGAAATATGTGACTGCTACAAGTATTTCCTCTTTTGAAGTATTCGCAGAGAAGAGACAATAGAAGGAATGTATCCCAAATCAAAACAGAAAAATTTTACCAGAATATTCGATGAACTATGATTAGTTAGGAAAAGATTAGCAACTGTGTTATATTTTGTTCTAATCAATCAGATTGTGAGTTTCTCGAACAAATCAATACTTTCGCTGCCATAACATGTATATAAAAAAGCTTCAGCTATGAAAACTTTTTGCAGTAACTAGAGTTTACTAATAGAACTTATTGAAAACTTCTATAATCTTCCTTACTGAAACTTTCAGGTTGAATCAATTCGGTAGAAGCTCACAGAAGGCTTATAACTTTAACTCCAGAGGGATTCTATTGCCAACAAATTTCATTGTGTTGACCATTTAAATCGAAATCTTGGACAAACTACATTAAAACCACGTGAAAACCTTCAATAGTCCACCTAGCAGACTTATCCGCTATTATTATGTTTACCAGACTATTCTTTAGAAGTTGAAAACCCTGGCAATCAAACTTTTGAACCACCTGGTCGATGAAACTATTACTGCAAAAATTTTTATAGATTCATGGATGCAGATACGTCTTGAAATAGTGATTTTATAATAACTCAGAGTCAAATAAGCTGCAATGAGATCTAATGATATCGAAACAGCTGTATGCAGATTTTGAATCGGGTTGACTTGACGATTTGTATAATTCACTGTTGGATTATGAATGTAGAATTCACATCCGGAAATACATGCAACCAGTTTCCTTGGAAAGTTGATTGATAATTTTTAAATTATTCAAGAATTTTCACTGTTCACTTTATGTAGAATTTATTTTTCATCATCCTTAGTTTTATCAGAAAAATATATAGTGCTTCATTATAAAGTGTCCAAAATGTCGGTGTATTTCAGTTTGGGTAATATGTATCCTCCTTTCAAATTGATTCAATTCCCAGTATCACCACTCTGCAGGTCTGCAATCGAAAACCTTCACGATGTTAGAAATCACATGTGAATAATATAAACGGGCATCAAACAGAAATTTCTGAATAATTTAGTCAAAGATAACTATTTCATAACAGAAATCACTCACAGTATAAGATACCCGTCGAAATACCTTTAGAATTTATTCCTTTTGTTCGAAACTTCTCCTTCATGTCCCAACTTCATACACAACGTATTTCTTTTTCATTGATCGTCTCCCAGTAGCGAACACTATATATCCATTAATACAACAAAGAAAAGATGTAGAGAACTTGTATGTATACAGGTAGTGTCATTTAGGATATTGTGTGTCAGTATCACACAACGTATGATATTTGATCAAAACAAAAGTCTCTTCTTCAAAAGGTACGTGAGTCATATTGCCGGAAAATATTTATTAAAATGTAAATAGCCTTGAACGCTGCTTTATCCGAGCTTGACAAAAGATAACCGTCAAGTTTTCTTTTTCTCTCTCGAACACTTAAGAAAACAAGCTGAAATCAAGGGTATATTTTCGGAGAAACAAGGGTGTTTGTCAATTGGAAATGTCTCAGATCGACATCATCAAGTATCTATACTATACTCAAATCATGAACATGAATTTCGCCATACAAACACGCTACAAAATTGCTAACAATATTCACTTATCGCAGCACGATAGCTTGTAAATTGAAGCTGCTATTAGAATAGCTGTATAACCCAAGTAATGAAGGAACTCTACACATCAAAAAGACCATCAGTAGAATTAGATTTAGCATATTATTGAGTATCTAAAACCCCTCATTAGAAGCAGGCGAGAATGACAAAATCTCTGTCTTGTTACGTTATTTTAATGCATCAGAAGCATGAAGGACAAGATAAGGTGATCCAAATCAATTTATTCGATGATATAGATATAAAATATCGATAAAATGAAATAAGTAATAAAAATTTTCTCATACATTTGATTTGGAAATTAATTTTTCTTAATCAGACGGTTTCGAAAGGGATATAATGGTTGGTTCAAGTTTTCAACAGAAATAGCAGGTCCAAAATCAAAGGAGACTTATTTTCGATAATCGTAAAATCCCTTCATACATATACCTTCTTGAGATGCTTCAAAGTATTGATTATAATTCATATAAGGTTCATTTACTACATATGCAGAGATTACTTGAGCATTTAGAGGTGAGCTCCCCGATGAAGATTTTACCACGAAAATTGAGTTAATTCTTCATGAATTTTCAATAACTAAGTACTCAGATTATGCTTCATTGAATTCTTTTCGTGATAGGAAAGTCTAAATTTCATAATACGCTAGTTTTCTTGAAATTTTTTTTTGTCATCCTACCTGAATTGTAAAATTGTAAATCATACAATAAAATACAGCAAATTAGATTGATTGACGATTGAAGACTCACTAGAAGCTGTATTTGTAAAAATGAAACATTGATTATTTCAATAACAAGTTCACAAATGAGAAATT
Organism: Cynegetis impunctata; assembly: GCA_030704885.1. Taxonomy (NCBI): domain Eukaryota; kingdom Metazoa; phylum Arthropoda; class Insecta; order Coleoptera; family Coccinellidae; genus Cynegetis; species Cynegetis impunctata. The sequence goes on from JARQZK010004341.1 coordinate 711,301, forward strand.
CCAAATATGAAAATTGGATGTGATAGAATATCTCTTTCTCGAGTTGTATGGAAAAGAAAACTACAGAAACCATTACGTAGAATTTCTTATTCATATATGAGGATATTACATATATCCTGGAATTCCGGTTATTCTTCTTTGTTTGATTTGAATTCGAATACTGTGTTTCATATTATTCAGGAAACGTGAGAGTTTTCCATCGGCAATGGGGAATAAATTTTATCTCGTATATGGATCATAAAGTTGAATACTTCTGAATTAAGAAGATCGCGAGAGCAGTTGAGCTTCGTCACTAAAGGTCGTGTAGTCCCCTCAGAGAGAAGATACGCGAAGTTAGAATTAAATAGAAAAAATCATGCTGGTAAAGCCTTACGCGAAATGCATCGCTTATTGTGTGAAAAGAAGATCCAGATGCGATTCTAACGGAAAATAGTCGCCGCGAATTGCATCCAGTATTGAGTGCTAAGCAGGTCTAGATGCGATTCGAACTTGATTTTAATGTTGGATTGACTGAAATTGGACATAAATAATCACGTGAGGAAAACCTTTTAAAATCGAATGTCCTAATGACTTTTCCAGGAATAGTGACACGAAGTTATGTATTATCGATTAGATTCAGTCAATTACTGAAATAGAATTAATTTTACATAGGAAAAATAGGTGCCAATCATATCTATGGAAAACAAGTTGATTAGGTTTATACAAATGTTTCATCATTCTTCTTCAGAATGAAACAAAATCTCAGTTTTAATCAAATGAAGGAATCAAATCAGTAATGGTGACGAACCTGAATAATATTCTGAATATAATCAAATTAATGCTTATGTTAATGAAGTCATTGTTGCTTTTATTCGTAGAACAATAAAAGACTATTGCTCTGTATCGAGAGTATACTCGAGGCGAGGGTGTGAATTTTGAATTGTTTTTAGACCTGGATATATATATATATATATATATATATATATATATATATATATATATAGATATATATATATATATATATATATATATATATATATATATATATATATGTTTTTGACATGAGAATCTGAAGAATGAGAAATTCTACCTAAATGTGTGTTATGTGTTTTTTTTTATAATAAATGTATAAATTTTTATTTTTAACAATTTTTTTTATATATATATATATATATATATATATATATATATATATATATATATATATATATATATATATATATATATATATATATATATATATATATATACATATATTTTTCTGGTACATATTAGCATCTCCAGCATAGAGAGGAATCTGGTTAGTGAAATAATTTTCGAAGAAGAACAAAGCTATCAAAATTTGAGAGAATTTAGTCAAAATTTTGACATCCGCAAACTTCTGGAGTTTAAGTGGCGAGAAGGTGCAAACCGGTGTTGGGTGTTGGAAGATTCTGAATCAAACAACATATCTGAAATTAAGCCTATTATGGAATTTTTGAGGGAGTATGTACCCGAAAATTCCTCCAAATTATATTAAGAGGGTAGAAAATTTGTACGCTTCTGCGAATTGAGTTGAAGGGCTAAAATCTGGTAAGTGGATTGAGCTGGTGTTGATTTACGATCGTTTGCTTGTTTCAACTCTTCCCCTCACCCGTTGCCATTTAAGTGTAAAGATTTTATGTATTTTTTCACACGCGATCTATTTTGCAGTGACTATCTTCCGTCTGAATCGCGAACTGTTCCTTACTCAATACGCCATGCACTTTACGGTGAGAGCATCTAGCATGTTTTTTTTTCTTTTCATTCCTTACGCCGCGTATATTTCCTCCGAGGGGGAAAAACGACTTTATTGATGGGGCTATGCGAGTTACGCATTTTCTACCATTACGTTATTTTTGCAACGAAAAATAGTGAGAACTGTATGCATTGAATGAGTATCTTACAATTTCCAATTCAGAAGAATGCTCATTTTCAGTGTTATTATATATAGTAGGGGAGTCCGAGATGCTAAATAGGGATTTACTCGAGCGTCGTGGGGACGTTTTGGGTTGTGAAGACTTTAGATGCTAAAACGAAAAAAAAGTTATATGATGTATGCCATTTCACTGGGGGGGGGGGAAACGTGTGCAGATCTTCAAAAATGTAAAAAAAAAATCGTTATATAGATTTAATCGAGTGCGTCAGATATCTATTAATAGTTTATACACCCCACATCGTCTCTGATAACGAAGGTAAGTTAATCTGCCGATTTAAATGGTGGGGATGACCGTACGAGACCAAAACTCGATCACCGATATTCAAAAATGCGAAAAAATCCTGACATTTCCTTCAAAATAAAAATTAAAATTTAACCGTACTCGAGAATGTCAAGGTGACGTTTTCTTTTTGCAACTATTTTAGTCTCTTATTTCCTTATGCCAAGTGCAAATCGTCAGATTAGTGAAATGCATACTCTTCGGCATGTAATTACCTCACCTTGCCTTAATCGGACGCGCTCGAATTTTTCGAACGATCGATTTTATTTTACTAATCTGATCGGATGCCCTAGACGAACGCCCCCATATTGAGGGGTTCATGTATGGTGGGGATACTCAACAGGGTGCAAGGTTTCCCCCAATATATTATTCTGCCGCGCTCGAGTAAATCCCCGCTTGGGCTACTCTACTAATACACACCAACTGGTTCAATACTGGAAGTTTTAAACAAAATGGCAAAAAACTTAGGAAAATAGAGTGGCCCGAAGCACACTCTTCAGTGTTCACGATTTGCATCCCTACGTCGTAATTGGTAGTATCATTGATCATTCGCTTCATCTTCAATTGAATTGTGGATTTGAAGATGAAGGAATTTCAACCTAAAGCTGACTATACCTGACTGATCCTTCGGCGAATTACTGGAAACAATGTGCTAAATGTGTACATTAGTTTATGTCTTGTTTATCTACTAGGTCATTGTATATGACTTCGTCTCACTGAGATATATTTTCAGGACTATCTCATTACTCAATGTATTTAGTTTTGGTAATATGCTATTGCGATTCTTCAGGGTTCCTAGTAATCAGATTTATTTAATCAGTGTATTGTTAAGGATTTTTAAATCAAGGCACAGACCCTTGTTATCCTAGTACAGTTGTCCGAATAAAGGTCAAGTGACTCTGAAAAAAGTTTTAGGGATATTGAGCAGCCTTGTCTGACCACTTTGCTAGCGTGAAATTCGAGAGTACCTCTGTATATTCTGGCATTCACTCCCCTTGCCTTTGTCAATATGTTTCCACGTATAGCATGTTGATACCTCCATTTGTTAAAGCTTCAGTTATTTCTAAGATATATCGAATAGAATATTTTCTAAAAGTCTATGATCATATAAGATATCAAATACAACATGAGTTTTGAAAAATCAGACAGTAATGTCGCCGATGTATTTATTGATTATATAACTCATGTGTGAATAAACCAATACAAACCATGAATTTTGCATAGTTACTGCGTATTGATAGGTGAATATACTCTTGACGACGTTGTGTAATCGTTTTGATGTTTCGTCTCGTGTCAAAATGTGAATGTTTTCATATCGACGTTTTTTGTCGTCTTCAAACAAAATTCGTTCAATATTTCAATATGCAACGCTTTGGTTGTAGTTCTGGTGGTGTTATTCATTTGTTATATAATCGTAACGAATAACAACTCAAGCAAACGAAAATAATCGTAATACTGATCTCGTTACTCGAAGTATTTTTAAA
>JARQZK010004341.1:720000-785000 GCA_030704885.1 Cynegetis impunctata
TCTGGACCACAATGTACATACATGTATAAGCGAAAACTTTGTAACATTTTTTAGGCATAGGTATTGCTTGCACGAAAGAGTGTGAGATTTAGGGGAAAGGTGGCATGAAGGGGCCATTTTTGTCGTAGAGGCTCTAGTTAATAATCAATATAACATTTCGAATAGGTAGAACATGAATGAGTAGCCTACAAGTCTTCTATTGAAATAAAACTATATAATTAATATGTTCTCATTCTTAGGTACCAATTTTCATCAAATTTGAGAATGTGCGATGTGTCACTTCCATAAATGAGCTGTAGAGAAAGGGACGGGCTAATTTATGAAAGGGACAGTACGTATTATCGATATAAAATCACTTTATAATATATTAAGAGTAGTTCAGTTATGTTTAAATATCAAATTTCTAAGTAACAAACAATCAAAAGTCTTAAAGTTTGATCATCTGGCTATCCTAGAATAAATCCAATTAGGTACTAATTGTGTATTAATACTGATACAATCAGCAAAAAAATTGAATGAATATACCTTTAAAGAAAATATTTAGAGAATTAACTGAAAAATAAAATAGGCAGTTTTATAATTTTCTTCTTTAAGTAAACTAAGCATTTATCATTTTTCATGAGAGTAAGAATCAACATTCTCAATATATAAAGGAGTTTCTCATTCATAGCCAGTTGTAGTGTCCTCTTCATAAATATCACTCAACAAAAATTAAAACATAACCATAAAACCGACTCCAAATAAATAAAAGTTTAATGACCTTTTGTTCTCGTATCATCGATCACAAACATTAGTTCAAAGAATACTTAACAATTCACAGTAATTCACGTAGCATTTCTAAAGCACAACAAAAAATTACTTTTATGTATAACGGGCTACACACGGACGTTGATATGTTAATACATCAACGTGCATCCAACAACGTGCAAGCAGATTGCGTACACAGGTTCGAATAAAACCATAGTTTTGTTCGAAGAAGAATGTTTAGCTCTTGTGTGCTTATGCTCTTGAAAAGAAAAATAGATATAAAAATAAAGATTAACCGCAACCACTGCTTTAAGAATGCACAAACATCGGTGAATCGTCTCCACACGTTGAGATATGCACGTGTTCATTTGCATTCAAAAATTCAAGCGACTAGGCTCCTACACACGGACGTTGATGTCTTAACTTATCAACGTGCATCCAAGAACGTGCAACCAATAACGTTAATGTGGATGCAAAAATACCCACCTTTTTGAATGCACACTCAGGATGAACGCCGCGTTGATGTGCTTTGAATCGCTTGAATTTTTGAATGCGCATTCACATGAACACGTGCATCTCTCAACGTGTGGAGACGATTCCCCGATGTTTGTGCATTCTTAAAGCAGTGGTTGCTGTTAATATTTATTATTATTTCTATTTTTCTTTTCAAGAGCATAAGTACACGCCACTGTCACAAGAGCTAAACATTCTTCTTCGAACAAAACTATGGTTTTGTTCGAACGTGTATACGCAATCTGCTTGCACGTTTTTGGATGCACATTGATGTATTAACACATCAACGTCCGTGTGTAGCCCGCTATTGGTTGCACGTTCTTGGATGCACGTTGATGTGCATGAAATCAACGTCAGTGTGTAGCGGCCTTATATAAATACGAACACTTGCACGCCGTCACATCTTTGAAATTAAAGGAGTGCCACAGAACATTTTGTCTACAGGGGACGTTTCTTATATTTTCGGTTATTCGACTTGTCAATACGTGTCCCTTTCATGCCTGTAGTTAAAGTTTGTATATAGAAGGAAAGCAGAGAGCCAAATTTTATATATAATTCATGTAACAAATACATTAAATTTCTGATGAAATAAGATTTGCTGAATGACTACTCCGTCGCTTTCGCCATTTTAAATAATAATTGCTTACGTTCATACTGCGAATTTTAAACACAGAATATTTTATGTTTTAATTAATTTCAACCACTTGATGACCAACAGCTATATTTATTATATGTGTCAATTATCATTAAGTTTTTTAAATTTTTGTGTTTACATTTATGAAAATAATAACAAATTTATTTTTTGGCATAAGTAAAATATGTTCTCGATTTTACTCTACTACAAGTAACATAATAGCAGACAATTTAATAGGATATCGAGGAATGGGAAAGATCGAAAAATCCTGGGATTAGTTTATAAAGATTACGACATTATTAGAAAAAGAGTTTCGTAGTTCTAAACGAAGCCATGGAATTTATTCATTAGGTTTCTGTAAAAAGTTCTCCAAAACTTTCTTCATATATTTTATTTAATGAAAATTGGCTGCAAAAAGCATAATAAATATTCTGCAATTCGACCTCGAAGGCATACGGTATACCTGTAAAGGCTTAGCAAATTCGATTTAAACTTCGTTTGTCCCAATCGTTCTTGTTACTACTATTGACATCGTGATCGTGACTGAAATTTTAGTAATACGTGATTCCTAAATCGAATATTCGAACGACAAATTCAACAATTAGAAACAACACAAAGTTAATAAAGTAGAACAGAGTTTAATTAAATTTCTGGTAGACTTTCTCTTGACCAAGGACTATAAACATTTATCTTATCAAACAGTATCATTAGTCAAACATTATTCTAAATAAGATTTTAGTATTTTCGAGTGGCTAATCAACAATATAAATAAATATATTTATATGAGGTTTTTTTCAGAAACAACATTATTATTATCTACTTCTGTATCAAAAACTTCTCATTTAGGATGTAATTATTAAATTTTAACCATCAATGCTATATTGAAATTACAAATAAGGGGTTTGTTAAACTATTGAGAATATTTATCACAAACTATGTCAGTTTATTTCTTGAAGTTGTATGGCTTAATGTAGCCATAAATTCGTAGATCTGCTCAAATATTTAAGATGGAATTTTTCAATTTTAACTATCAATGCTAGATAATGTTAGAATTCAGTGGTTTGTTGAATATGAGTATAAACGATTGAGAAAGCCTACCAAAAACTGCTGCGTCAATTCTGTTTGTTGTAATTGTATCATTTTTAGTGTATAGATCTATCAAAAAATTTACTTTGGTATGAAAACATCGAATTTTGGATGGAGTTGTTTGAATTTTAACTATTAATGTTATATTGATCTTTCAATTGAGTGGTACCTATATTGACCATGAGTGAATATTATATTTGTATACTAGTACAAGACTTGTTAGATCGAGAGATACTAGAAGGATTTGTAAAGTAACTTCTTACAGTATGATGCTTTTAGGGAAGTTCATATACGTAATAAATTGAAGGAAAATTACGTTCTTACCGGTGGTCGCAATTGCAGAATAATTAATTGAAATTGCTCGAAAATCCGGAGGCGTCAAACAATTTCTTTCACAAAATTTCTTCAATTTATCGATATTTTAACAATAAAAATCCTACGCTCGCTATATGCCATACTTCTCCGATGGGTGTTTAGGCCCGGCATACTTTTTCGAAAACATATTTTTTAAATTTATTTCTTACAGGCTGATTTTTTTTAAACAATTGTTTTTTATTAATCTTGTACGAAAATCACCAGGCCATACCATTCCGACGGTCCAAAATACCCGCCATACCCCCTCCAACGTAATATTTAAAATTCGAAAAAATATTTTTTTCAGTATGGCAGTTAAATCGTGGTCAGTTTATGATACAGTGAGACAAAATTATATTCGCCATACTTCTAGTGCAGTACAAAAGTGGTGCCAAACTTGAAAAATGATATTTTTTAACCGTTTTCAAAACACGCCTATAGAAATTAATTATTTTTCACAGTATGGCAAATGAAATCAGATTGTTCCAATACGATTATGAGTTAAAAAAAAATACGCCATACTGTGACCATGGTACGAAAGATCGTGATGCGATGTAGAAAAATATATAAATAAAAACGATTTTTTACAGTATGGCATTTAAATTTTCGGAAAGTTCATAAAATGTATGATTCAGGAAAATTTATCCCATACTTATGGTGAAGTTCAAAAGTGGTGCCATACTGTAAGAAATTGTTCAAATGTTGCATGGAATTTTACAATTATTTAATTACATTGTATGGATATCACCCACTTTACAGGTATGGCATTATGAAAGTTATGTTTCTTATCATAAAAACAACTACTGAACCAAATTTCAAGGTGAAAGAAATAGTTTTTCGAATTTAAAAAAAATACATGTTTGAGGGGGTATGGCGGCTATTTTGCACCGTCCGAATGGTATGGCGTGGTGATTTTCGCACAAGATTAATAAAAAACAATTGTTTGAAAAAAATCAGCCTGTAAGAAATAAATTTTAAAAAAATTAAAAAAAGACATTTTCAAAAAAGTATGACGGGCCTAAACACCCACCGGAGAAGTATGGCATATAGCGAGCGTCTGATTTTTTGTTGTTAAAATACCGATAAGTTGAAGAAATTTTGCGAGAAAAATTGTTTGACACCTCCGGATTTTCGAGCAATTTCAATTAATTATTCTGCAATTGCGACCCGCGCACCACCGGTAAGAACGTCATTTTCCTTCAATTTGTTACGTATTTGAACGCCCCTAAAAGCGCCATACTGTAAGAAATGACTTCACAAACCCTCCCACTATCTCTCGGTCTATGTGTTTCATTATTATTTTAATTCATTATGAAATTAATATTGCAGTATATTTTGTTTTTCAAGAGAAAGCCTCAGTCAAAGAAGTATGTATTTTTTTTAAAGCATTGGGTTTGGTATATTGGCATTGACTTTCCAATATAGTTATGTCACCTACAGCCAACTAAAATAGGATACCTCTGATTGCTTTGTTTAAAACGACTGTTTTGATCAAAAGAAACAATCTTTCGACATTATTTAGGTGATAAACATTCATGAGGAAATCAATGGTTTCTTTTCTATTGAATAATATCAAAAAACTTTCAACAAGATTGAATAGCAACAGAATATTCTAAAATCATTTATTCTGTTTTAAACTATATCATTTCACGTTTGTTGAAGTTTCAGACAATTTCGACAAAAGTTGTAAAGCATGTCTGAATTTGTGAATATGCTAAATTATGATTCCGAATGAAGAAATAAAAAGGACAAAAGAAGTGGTTTTCAGATAGTTTAATTGAATTTTCTGTACTTTTTCTTGAATTTATTCTTCTGATGAGCAAAGAACGAATTCAGAGTTTATCTATTTAAGTTCATATTATGCTGCGGTCATCCTGCTTCCACAATGGAAAGTAAAGAAACATGTTTCAATGTAATTCAGTGCATCGGGAGATCAACTATTACTTCGTTGCCAAACTTTATTTTATTGGCAAACTTAATATAGATTCTACGAGGTAGTTTAAATCCAACAATCTGACGAGCTAAGAGGAGACGTATTAGGTGCAAATGAATATCGTTACAGTTATTCCAACAAAACCAACGGAAAATCTTTAGATTTACGAGTGCTCGTTAGTCGACGTTCAGACGTACTGACACCTCATTCGGTCACATGCGCATATTTTGATGGCGAGTATATTTCATTTTGAGGTAGATTTCAGCATGGTTGAATATTAGATTCACGAGTGAATTGAGTTATGTCTGAAAATATACATTTGACGCGTTGTACGAATATGAATATTTGTAATTAATAAACCAATGCTTTCGAGCAGGCAGTTTTGATGAATATTTTCTATGCAGCTGAAGTTTCATAGAACACCACCATCATTCATTGCGGCTAATGAGAATAAATTCATACTTCACAGTTGAAAGAGTGCATTCACTTAATATTGTGAAAACAATTTAGCTACGTGTGGGATACATATATAATTCATTGAAACCCTATTTTGTGGAAAGAAGCTTCAGTATAGATATCTTGTGTAATCCATTATTTCTAACATTATATAAGTAAACTATTAATCTGATTAAAATAGAGTATAATTTCGTAACAAATTTTGTTTAATTGAAATATATTGAATAGATATTAATGAATGTAATTCAAAAAGTTTGAATAAGGAAAGTCCTTTGAAAATTGGAACGTTATTTTTTCAAGAGAGCTAGCTATTATGTGTCCTTATGCTGAGTGTGTACTTGTGACAAGATTGTCCCGATAGTAGTCTCGAGAATAGACTCACAAATGGATGAAGCTCTGCTAGCAGCCTCGGAGACAAGCCTGTAAAAGTATCAGAAGTAGACATGTTCAAGTAGACATGTACATTCCTGCTCTCGTGATTAAGTATATAGTTTTCCGATATTGTTGAATAGTATATTCTGTAACAAGGTTAGAATGAAAATTCGATGCGAGTGGAAAAGTTCCGAGCGCGAGCCGAAGGCGAGCGTGAGGAACCACGAGCATCACGAATTTTCATTCTAACCGAGTAGCAGACTATACTTTCTCCACGATCGAAAATTTTAAATATATATTTTTATATGAAAACGAACAAAAGATAATTTATGTTACAGAACTCAATCACAATTATATTAGGTAAACACTCAATAATTCAAGAAACATTCTACTTTGTATTAATTGTTATATTTGTACAGTTCTCGAAATGAAAACTGGTGCATTATTGGAAGAATTTTCAACAATTGCGTGGTTTGTAGAAGATGAACTATCAGTCACATAATTTGAAGTGGAAGGCATGATTAGCGGTGTATTAGATCCAGTAATTGATGAGACTAACTTATTTGCTTTATTTATTCGATTTTGCACCGAATTTTTTATGTATCCTTCTGGCACTTGAGAAGACTTCCACCTACCATGCCTTTTTAGTTTTTCCATATCTGCTCATGTGTCCACTAACACAGTAGCCGACGTCCTCCGATAACAATGACCAGTGTAGTGGTGTATTTTCACACTCTGATTCTGAACCACTGCATAAATTCATAATACTTATTATATTTTCGAATGAAAACGTGACAGCAATAATTTTGACACTTACTCAAATTTGCCACTACGATGACAATCAACTGCGTCAAGGCTAATGTCATTATTGCTAGCCAGTGTGAGAATATTATTCTATCACAAGAGAGAGAAAGCAAATACATTTAAATTGCATGGGGGCAGAGGTGTTGCAGAATATTTCTTCAATCTCAAGAGAGAGAATTCCAGCATTCTGTAATCAAATTTGATATCAGAATTGAGGAATTCTGTGATGATCGTGGAGAAAGATTCTTTTCAGAGCTGAGACTTGGTTTGATTATTTCAACTTTGATTATTATTTTGCCAACAATATAAATCAGTAATTATTGTAGTAAGTAAGCTTTTTGTTCTTGAACATTGGTATCCAGTTCATTTCAAGAAATTTTTCTTCACACAAATATAGTTAATCACTTTCTCAGGAATTCCAACATATATGATTAATATAAAATTCTTCAAGACGTACACCATTGTAGAGATTTTTCCCCCAAAGGCAATTCATTTTAGTTAGCTCTTACATTTTATACCGTATAATATACCTCACCGATTATCCTATTTAAAAGCAATACTACTAGCAAATGAGACACCTGCTCCCCAAGAAGTGCCCAGAAGGGACTGTAGTGCTTTTTATTGAGCTGTTCTATTCAGAGAGATTCATTCTGTCAGGGTAAAAGCTATCTGAAAATCTATTTCGAAAATACTTAGTTATATAAGTAGGTAATTATTCAATGTTTTTATGAATCTTTTTTTTATCATGAAATATCGGATTTTAACAAGCAGTTCATTCAATTATTATTGCATATATATATATATATATATATATATATATATATATATATATATATATATATATATATATATATATATATACAGGGTCCGGCAAAATGTATTACCTATTTTGTTCCGTTAATATCAAAAAAAAATACCAAGTATTCCCTTTGGTGATATTTTTATTTGGAAAAGTAGGCTTTGGTGATTTTGTTAAAATTTTTTTCCGTTGATAGTTCTCAAAATGGCGCGTTGGTTATCAGAACATCGCTGCTTTTGTGTCGAGAAATTTATTGAATTTAATTCCATTATAGCAGTTCAAAGGTGTTTTCGACGTCAATTTAATGTCCGACAGTGTCCGCAGCGGAAGACCATTACAGTTTGGATTCATAAATGGAGGACAGGGGTATCCGTTTTAGACAAGAAGTTAAGTGGAAGGCTAAGATCTGCCTGCAACGCACTTAACGAACCCCAAGTTCGAAATGCAATTATCGCTAGTCCGAAAAAATCTGTCGTTAAACATGCTACTGTTCTGAATTTGTCTGAGCGTACACGAAGTATGTCAAAGAAAATGAATTTTCACCCGTACAAGATCGCAACAGATCAGGAAATAAATGATCAGGATAAGATTAATAGACTTGAGTTTTGTCGCCTTCTTCATACCAATTATCAAGGTATTGAAAACAATATTTTTATGAGCGATGAGGCTCAATTTTATTTAAACGGTGATGTAAATAAACAGAATTGTCGTTATTGGGCCCAAGAGAATCCACGCAAAATTCACCAGCGTCCATTACATTGTCCGAAAGTAACTGTATGGCGCGCCATCTCCTCGTCTAGGATAATTGGACCTTATTTTATTTTTTTGAGGAAAATGTTCAGAAAGTAACAATTACTGCTGTGCGCTTCGTCAAATGTTGCAGACATTCTTCTTACCGCAACTACAAAACGAAATTGAACATTACTGGTTACAACAGGATGGCGCAACGCAACAAGCCATACGGCAAGAATAAGCATGGATATTTTTCGACAGTCTTTTACAAACAGACTAATTTCTAGGAATGGTATCATTCCTTGGCCAGCAAGATCGCCGGATCTTTCAGCACCAGATTACTTTCTTTGGGGCTATTTAAAACATAAAGAGTTTGCGAATAAACTCAGAAATCTGAGGGAGCTGAAAACAAATATGGCAAATGAAATCAACGCTATTTCTCGGCAAGTTCTTCAAAATGTTATGCAAAAATTCGTCAACCAGTTAGAAGAATGTATTGAAGCGAATAGCGGTCATTTGCGACACACCATATTCAAAGCATAATAAACTCCCATCTTTCTAGTTCAAGAATACATGTTCTTCTGTTTTGTTATTAAAATAAATACATTTTTATAAGCATTTTGCCGGACCCTGTATATGTATATGAGAGACAACAGAGTCAACTGTCATTTGACTCTGAAGAGTAGTCAGGTTGAGACTTCAGAGTTGACAGAAAGGAGTATGGTTGAAAAGTCAAGATGCAGGTGGTGAATGCTCAAAAAAATTATAAACTTGTAAATATCTCAGTTGCCTACTGACTTCATCGAATCAATGATGAGTTTGTCAATTTATTCTGAATTCGTACTTATCTATGAATCTTTTGCATGCATTTTGTATTCATAGAAATCGAATGGAAATATTACATAAGAAAATCAAACTGACTTAGAAGTTCACATTTCCTGAATACTTCTATTTCTTGAATACACTAGAACTTAGACAATTGTCTTGTGGTTTTATATTTTCGTTATCGGAAAAAAGGTAAGTGAAAACTTTTATTTTCATCCTTTCTGATGGCACATTTCTTGCTCATCATATCTATTGGGTTTGCGCAAACTAAACTATGATATCTGAATTTTGAATACAAAACACAATTCGAAATATTAGATACTCTTTAAAATTTTGAAAACTTTATTCAAATTTTTTTGAAGACGAACAAGAGCAACAATTTAGTGAATAACTACAAACCTGAATTTCAGTGAATGTTTATGATTAATTAATAGTGGAATTAGGTCGAACAACATATCAATTTTTCATCCCTTCATTTAATAAACAACTTTCAGAATCTCTGGGCAGTATTTGTCTAAATATTATTGAAACGCGAAAAATTTTGCAGAAATTCCGCATTCGAATAGATACTGATAAATTATAATATAGACACTCACGGTTAATTTCATCATTTCTTTAATGATCTTCAAGATGAAGAATTTTCAAATATTTCTGTATGTCAGAGGAAAAGGTTTTTGAACCACAATTTGAAAAATAAGACAAGAATCAAGAAATATTTGAATCTTCTCGACGCCTGTCACCGCGCATTGAGGCGAAGCGTGAAGAGAAATGACTCCTAGTTGGTCCGAAGAGAATTCGCGCGTCGACTGACGCGCCTCTTCGGTTCGCCACGCCGTAGTGCGCGGGCTGCCATTGAAACTAATGTAAACTTCTCGGGCGAAGAATCCACAGTTTTCTTCGCGACGATTCCGATAAGTGCGCGTATACCTTAAGGGTATTCGCACAACTCGCCTGGATGGTAGCCTGGATGGTCGATGGTAGCCTAGATGGTAGAGTTAAAAACCGCTAGATACTCGCACGTCGCGCCGGTAGATTGTAGCTGGTCATATGGAAATCAACCCGTGAAGTGTGCAGATATGTAGTTAAGATGGATGATTCAAGTATGACAGTAATGATTTCTGTTCATTAGAAAACAATGCTACAAAGTGGTTCTTAAAACAAAAAGCTGAAAAAGTTAATGTTTTTAGCAAGCCTTCATTTGTACAGATTTAAATTTGAAATTCCCAGCAATTATAATCTTTCAACTCTTTCTTTTGTATGCCTACTATTACCGACACTGTACAATACAAAACTGTTCATTCGCTTGCAAATGTAATAGTACTACGAAACTGCTGTCACAAACAATTCAATAAAAATAGTGAGATAAAAAACAAAGTGTAGTGTTTCTCATTTATATTTAAAAAAATGTATTATCACAATGTACCTAACTTAGATAGGTACCAGGATGGACAAATCCGTCCAATATTTAGTATTTCATTTCAGAATACGAAAATATTCTAAAATTTCTACTTCTGAACAAGACATATCAATTTTTTCACATCCATTCCGCACGCTGGTCGCTTGTAGAATGTAAAATGTTGTTCTTCTAGCGACCAGCGACATAGCCCGCTAGCATGCTATAGACCGGACCTGCGCGCACGTACGGTACCCCGTAAGAAACTACGAAAATAATGCTTGCAGCCAGGCCACCAGCTAGGCTACCATCTACCATCCAGGCGCGTTGTGCGGATACCCTGAGGAACCTAAAGGTTTCAGTCCTCAACATTCAATGAGAAGCTTTTTGTTTTCTCGGAAGACGCTGTCAAAGTTAAAAAGCTCTTGCAAATCGCTGAATTTGGCCGCTTTTCCTGGGAAAACAAGAATTTTTTCTGAAACTATTTTATGAATAAATTTATGAAAAACTGAAATCTAAAAAACTTAATATCAATTTGTGATTCTACGATTTTTTCCGAAACACGATAGCTAATCAATGAAAGTAATAGAGAATCAAAATCTGAACAATCTGAGACTAATTTCAGCCTCCACTGATCACCGAGTTACGGCCCATTTTCGGAGTAGGAGTCAGCTCAATCTTTCCCAGTACCGCCTGATGATACCAGATTTCGTAATAATTTTTTCCATATTCTTACACCATCTGTATAACAATCTAAAATTGAACCGCGTTACGCTCAACCCCTGTTATCTCTATCAAGTAATTGATGAATTACGCTGGAGAATACTTATGGATAATTTGAATAAAACTCTAGAAATAAACTCGATCATCCTCCTCCTGCATTCCCACTGAATATACTCAATATTTGATATGATTCTTGCAGGCTCTCGAAAAGGATTACTATCTACTCAATTATTTATTCACTTATTATTATCGTTTTCAGCTAAAATAATCTACTTTTATAAACTTTGTTATCAAGATTTTCATATATCAAAAAAATTGTTATGGATTTCAACCAAGCAATAACAAAACATTTAGTAAATCAAATTATATATGCTGAGTTCGCAAAAATATTTCATGAAATATAGACAGTGAATTCAAAATATCAATTTCATGAGTAGGTATAATTATATTGGAGTAATTTTGGCGGTAGGTACTCCTGACAATGAGATAGTATATGAAAATATATATGAGGAGTTTGAATTATAAGTAGTGAAATCCAGCCAAGTTTTTGAATATAATCTATCAATTTTATGAACACTAGGTTAGTTTCAACTTTCTTTTCTTCCGGGAATATGGGTGTAAGTTGGGTGATAGGTACTTCTGAGAATGTGATAGTATATCGAAATATATATGAGAAGTTTTAATTATAATAAGCGAAATTCAGCCAAGTGTTTCAAAGGACCCCGCACGGAAACCCACATAAAATGGTTCTCGTTGGAATTTCTTCATTTTTTTATATGTTTTTATAACCTTTGTTATCAATAAAATGTGAAGGTTTTAAACAGTTTCTATGTCTAGTTTCGATTTTATGGATTTTTGAAATGTTGCGATTTAGCCAAAAGTGATAAGCTTTAAAAACTTTGTTAGTGTGAAATAATTTTTGTTATAATAACTTTGGGACCAACTGTAGATATTTCACGAATAAAATATATTTTTCATTCTTTTTTTAGCAATTGCAGATCAGAAATGATTATTTTCCCTACTCTAAAATAGTTACAAAGTTTGTCAAAAATTAATTTATATAACAGTATTTCTTAAACTTTTATTGGTATTATATTAAACACTTTTGAGAAAATCTAAATATTAAAGACGCTACTTTATTCATCATCCACCTAAATAGAAATCATAAAGTTGTATTCTGATCCGACCTACATAGGTAAGCAAAACAGCTCAACATGACAGTTACAAAACTAGCGAAAATCGAGAGAAATCCATCAGGGTAAATCGTCTACGACTACGTGTTTTAGAGAATAACTTGGCCCATATTCGTGCAAATTGGACACGTTTGAATTTAAATCATTTTCCGGATTTTCAGGTTCAGAAATGCAGTGAAATATCAGTTATGGATTAAATATAATACCAATAATTTAGAGAATAACTATGAAGAAATAGATAATGACAATATAATCGTAAGGTACTACTGCACTTGTAAAAGTGGATCGAGAACAGTGGGGTGCAGTTCCCATATTTTTAGTGTCTTGTGGTATTTGGGCTATGCACCTCACCAAAATAATATTAAATATCCCAGTAGGTTTCTTTTAGAAAATATGCAGGTAATAGGCCATCATAGTTAATAAACAGTTTTTTGATATTGTTAGTATATGTTCTAATATTCAATTGTATCTAAATATAGTTTGAATAAATTACCATCATAACTGCGTTATATGTATATTATAATATGAACTAGATACCTTCAGTACTTAGATAATTCCTTATGTTTTCTCAAAAGAGTTTAATACCAATAAAAGTTTCAAGAAAATATTTCAAAGAATGATATGAAATTAATTTTTGACCAACTCTGTGACTATTTCAGAGCCACCCTGTAGGTACTGATCTGAAATTGTTAGAAAAATGATAAAATATATATTCTCTGGAAACTGTTTACATAATTTTTCTCAAAAATATTATAATAAATTAATTTCACATGGAAAAATTCTTTTATACAATTAGCGCAATTGGCTTAATCGCAACATTTCAAAAATTCATAAAATCGAAACTAGACATAGAAACTATTTAAAACTTTCACATATTGGTGATAACAAAGGATATAAAAACATATAAAAAAATTGAGAAATTCCAACGAGAACCATTTTATATGGGTCCCCGTGCGGGGTCCTTTGATAAATCGATTTGAAGAACAAGTTTAAATGTTCTTTTCTTCATGAATATATCGGAGTAAGTTTAGTGATAGTAACTAGAAGTTCGAATTATAATTAGTGAAATCAAAACAAGTGTTGTGATTTCAATATATCAATTTCATAAATACTAAGAGCTCAACAGATATATCAAAATTACTCAGAAACTTTACACTTGGAACATGAGGAATTAATAAGTATCCACAAAAGAAGCTTCTTTCCCACAAAATTATCATATTGAATAGGAACATTTGATGCTGCCATAATTGGCGGTCGTTATTGGGCCGTCAGCATCACTCCTATCCACGACCCGCAACTGATACTCCTACAGAATGCAGATTACCGATTTATAAAATGAATTAGAGCATAAGAAAGGAAGAAGAATGGAGATAATGTTACCTGATAAGCTCGAAGATTTCCGGTTTTTCTCGTTCTCGCTGTTTCATGCGTTCCTTCATAGCTGTTATGATGCTGTTGGCCTTATCTTCGGCTCCATGTTTCGTACTTTTCTCGGCCGCTCCTGAAAATGGAAAAAAATAGGTTATTCGACGGAGAATACAATAAGTAACAAGGGAGTCTTTGGAGAGCTTCGATTGAACTTTAACCATAAATTCACTCTCAATATAATGTGCGACATTATTCCAAGGATGGAAAGAAAACTTCGATTCTACCCAATCGTTTTTTTCTTGTTATATGATCGAAGTTCCTTATCACACATAACCTATATTATGGATACAAGGCGAATGGAAGCTGGGTGCAAAATTGATTCAAAGTAATGTAAGCCCAACACTCTCCAGGTCAGCTCTATTCTTATAGGAGTATCGAGTGTTTTGAAAGGCGATTCTTTCAATGTGGACAGCATATTTAGTTTCAGAGGCGGATGAATTCATTATGTGAATTAAAATTAACATATTTGTTTATTAAGGTATAGAAACATTCGCAGGAAATTAATATTGAAGTGAGAATTAGTCATATATATATATATATATATATATATATATATATATATATATATATATATATATATATATATATATATATATATATATATTAAAACTTAAATAATAAGAAAACAACTTGTCTAAAAACCACAAAATTAAAATAACTTTTTATTCGACTAGTTTCGCCTGTTACAGCATTATCAATACTGAATACATAATTGCAAAGACATCGCTTGAAAATATAAGTATTTCGGTTCGGTACCTGGGGGTGGTAAAATGTAATCGATGGGTCCAAGTTATCAGAGATTTAACAGTGGGGAGTGGTTTAAGTCTAACTGGTCATTGAGAAGAATGTAATTATGGGATTTTTGGATCTTGTTTATTTCCATGGCTTCCAGGAAGTTCATTATCATACCTTTATCACAGCAATGAAGAATTTTTGGTTTGAAAGAGGATGAGATGTTATGTTTTTTTGACTCTAGATGTTCCCTAAATGCTGATTGTCCGTTTTTTAGATGTTCTTTTAGCCTGGTTTCAAAACATCTCCCGGTCTGACCTATATATGTTGAATTACATTCTTCACAGTCCATTCTATAAATTCCTGTTCTCTTCATTGGATCGACTTTTGACATTTTGTTATTAAAAATCATTCTATCTAATCTGCCGTGACTCAAAAAAGCAGTATTCAAATTATTAGTCGATGGCTAATTGGACTGAAAGAATTATAACTTATGATGGCGTCTGAGAAAGTAGGTTTCCTGAATATTCTATATGAAAATTTATCCTGTTGTTTCGATATTGTTAGGTCGAGAAAATTTAACGAATTATTGTGACTTGATCTTATCATGTATTACATGTAAATTTTCTCGACCTAACAATATCGAAACAACAGGATAAATTTTCATATAGAATATTCAGGAAACCTACTTTCTCGATGCCATCATAAGTTATAATTCTTTCAGTCCAATTAGCCATCGACTCGCGGCTCTTAACTCAATGATTCATAGGGCTTTTCGGTTCCTTTATCAAAACAAGACCTTATGGTAGAACTTGACGTGATTCGCGCGATAGGTATTAACAATGATTTTCCACTAAAAATAATAAATAGTTTAATTTCGAAAAAAGAGAAACATTTTATCAATTTGAAATTATATGGACCATACTGCAATAACAAAAATGTACAAAAGTTTGTGAGCATCCCTTATACGCACATCCCCTCTTCGAAGATCATTCAATTCTTTAAAAATAATAATTTGAATACTGCTTTTTCGAGTCACAGCAGATTGGATAGAATGATTTTTAATAACAAAATGTCAAAAGTCGATCCAATGAAGAGAACAGGAATTTATAGAATGGACTGTGAAGAATGTAATTCAACATATATAGGTCAGACCGGGAGATGTTTTGAAACCAGGCTAAAAGAACATCTAAAAAACGGACAATCAGCATTTAGGGAACATCTAGAGTCAAAAAAACATAACATCTCATCCTCTTTCAAACCAAAAATTCTTCATTACTGTGATAAAGGTATGATAATGAACTTCCTGGAAGCCATGGAAATAAACAAGATCCAAAAATCCTATAATTACATTCTTCTCAATGACCAGTTAGACTTAAACCACTCCCCACTGTTAAATCTCTGATAACTTGGACCCATCGATTACATTTTACCACCCCCAGGTACCGAACCGAAATACTTATATTTTCAAGCGATGTCTTTGCAATTATGTATTCAGTCTTGATAATGCTGTAACAGGCGAAACTAGTCGAATAAAAAGTTATTTTCATTTTGTGGTTTTTAGACAAGTTGTTTTCTTATTATTTAATTTTTAATATAAATATGAACTACCACAGAGTTGATTCATCGTCCATCGAATTTAAGATTTAAATCTCAAAAGAGTGGAATTTTGATGATTATTTCACTCATTCCATTGTTAGTGAGGAAGTTTCCATAGCAACTCTCGTTTCACAGCGATAAAATATGCAAGCCGGCAAAACTTAGCAAGTTAGTATTTCGTCGATAATATTTTGACATTTCTCACATTCATAGGTTATTTTCTTGACTTTCTCAAATGTGACCATATCACTGTTAGACATATTTTCTCGTGAAATAGTCATGTCGAATACCACTCGAGATGAAATTTAAGCAGGTAAAATTTCTCTCTTGTTACATTCAAGTTTGTTGCTTAGACAATTTCGCGCATGACATTTTTTCCAAAATCACTTGCCTGACGGCTCGTGATTTTGATACAAATGTCATTCGCGAAATTGCCTAAGCAACAAACTTTTATATTACAATCGAGAAATTTTGCCGGCAAAATTTCATCTCTAGTGGTATTATATATGATAATAGTGCATCTTTATGTTCTTTTAGTAAAGTTATATTGGCAGTTCATGAGATGCGCCGTTTCATTGCTTAGAAGATTCCTAAAAGATGTTAAATATCGATTAACAAGTGAGCTAAACCAGATTCATTCATAATTTTATATAATGCTGTAACAGGCGAAACTAGTCGAATAAAAAAGTTATTTTCATTTTGTGGTTTTTAGACAAGTTGTTTTCTTATTATTTAATTTTTAATATAAATATGAACTACCACAGAGTTGATTCATCGTCCATCCATATATATATATTTATTTATTTGGATTGTAGTTGCCTGTGAACTATTTTCAACACTTTGATAATTATAAGCGATTTTATTAAGTTTACGTTTCGCCACGACATTCGTGGCGAAACGTAAACTTGTTAATAAAATATATATATATATATATATAATATATATATATATATATATATATATATATATATATATATATATATATATATATATATATATATAATATATATATATATATATATATATATATATATATATATATACATATATATATATATATATATATATATATATATATATATATATATATATATATACATATATATATATATATATATATATATAAATATATATATATATATATATATATATATATATATATATATATATATATATATATATTTGAAAATTTGGATACTGGCTACATGTCTTGGGGCCTTTTCAGCTAAAATATTTTCATTTATTGGGCATACCTAAGACCCTAAGTCTCTTATTTCAAATGAGATACCCTATCTTTTATTACATTTATGAATTATACCCAAGATTCTAGGCAGTTTTTATGCATCATGTTCTATACCTAAGTATGAGCGTTTTTGAAATATTTAAGTTTTTATGTCAAAAATGACGATTACATGTCCTAATATAATTATCAATTGTTCCTATAAGGAAGCCCTTATTCCTTACTTTGGGATAGATTCCTTGTTGAGAAGAACTTACTTTAATATATTTCGTATAATATTTCGACAACTAATCATACAGGGTGTTCGAAAAATAAGATCTAAATTGAGATTGAGAAAACTGATACAAATCAATTTTGTCAAATGAAAACCCACTATTTTTCTTAATTTGTAGTATTAAGCATGAAAACTTAAGGTAACTTTGTATTAGATCATTCATACCTATAATTTTTAGTTTTCGAAATATTGCCAATTTTATATTTTTATATGGCGATTTTGTATTTAATCAACAATAAACAAGTAGATCTAGGATAGCGACGGTCGTATTTGACATTTCAAATCATCGTAATGACACCCTGGTTAAATTATATAAACGAAGATTATTTGAACTTATTTATAATTTATGGACAAGTTATTCAAAGAACATGTGATATATATATATATATATATATATATATATATATATATATATATATATATATATATATATATATATATATATATATATATATGAGTATACGCGTTTCGTCATAACATTGAAAAGTTTTTGTTTCTTTATGAAGTTATGAATATGAACTTTATGTGATATATTTGTGACACCACGTACTGCTGAATCAAGTTTACTCTCCGTAAAATATCGTTTTAAATAATTTTCATTTACTTTATTATTAGGGTATTATATTACCCTACTATGAATAATTCAGATTCAATTAAATTCAATTACTTTCAAGTGTTGTTAATTTATTCAATTGTTCCTGTTAATCAATACACCATATACAGCGAAAGGAACATCATTCCAACCGCACGTCTCACGACCCATCTCATCTTTCTATTATTAGTATTTATGAAGAAAATAACTTGGATCCTAACCTGAAATTTTTATAATAACTGCTACAATTTTTTTTTTGATTGCAGCACTACTGATCAAGTAGATGGGCAGTGTCTGTTGCTGCATATTAATTATGAAGAAAAACAGTTTCATCACACAAAATATAGCTTCGTCTTTCCAATTTCGAGTGAGGGTAGCATTTATTTCAAGACTGCTTCATTAGTTCGAACATTAGTGTGAAATGTAAATTTGCTATTTGTTTTCTTCTTACCAAATTCTTTTGCAACTTGCGGCATTCTATTTTCGAATATTTAAAGGAGTTTATTTATTACTAAAATCGTCAATTCCTCTCGATCAATTATGCCTTAAGAAAAATTGTATCCGTTCTGAATTACGCTCACTTCATTAAGTTATTACATTAATTTCATTCATTGTTAGAGCAAACTGTTTATTACGAAGTAAAGTGTTCTCGAATGTTTTTTCTATCCTTGATATCCATAAGGTGAAACTTATGACTGTTCTATACAAGAGATTGTAACTTTATATATATATATATATATATATATATATATATATATATATATATATATATATATATATATATATATATATGTGAGCTTGTGTACGTGACATTACTAGATAGTCATGAGAAACAATATGATTTTGACATGAACTTTCAATTTGAAAAATTTTGGAAAAGTTGTCTGTAAAAGAAGAATATCCTAATAAAATAAAGAAAAATCTGGGCCATGTTGCTGGTAATTTTGTTTTAGACAAATTTAATGGAAAAAGGGTAAATGTTAATCAGTGGCTAGATACTTATGAAACTGAATGTAAGAGATTGGAAATCACAGAAGATTCAGAAAAAATTGAGATGTTGAGGTTTTTCTTGGACGATGCGGGCAAAGATTGGTACAACTCAATGTTAATAAAAAATACATTAAACTCTGAATGGGAAGTTTGGAAAAATCATTTATCAGGAACTTTCGTAGATAAGGAATGGAATTCAATAGTCTACGCAATAAATTTTAAATATTTGAATGGCTCTTTGCTAGATTATGCTTTAAAAAAAGAGCGATTATTACTTGAAACAAATAAAAATATAGACAATATAACATTAATAAACTTGATTGCGGCTGGAATACCAATATATGTGAGAGAGAAAATAGATAGACAAAATTTGAAAAATTCTGAAGATTTATTCAATGGGTTAAGAGGTCATGAAAATATGGTTGAAAAGAAGAAGTATAACAGTAATAGGAATTTTGACCCTATAAATAAGAGCACAAAACAAGAATCGCAAGTGAAAATTTTTTATCAACCTTGCAGAATTTGTGAGAATAAAGGTAAAAATAATAGATACCATCCTCAAAGTCTCTGCTGGTATAGAGAAGAAATTAACAAGATCGAAAAAAAAATAGTGAATACAGGTTCTATACTAGAAGTAGAAGTGGATAATCATGATCAAAAAAACTCGAATTCCCCCCACTACTTGCAGTTGAAGTACTACTAAACGATGTACTGGAAGCTAAAGGTATTTATGACCCAGGTTCTAGTATAATAGTGATAAATTCAAAATTAGTACAGGTAAAGAATACGAAAAAAGACAATTTTTATAGCACTATAAAAACAATTAGTGGAAAGGGTAAAACTGAAGGATTAATTAAATTGAAAGCAAAAATTCTGGGAAAAGAAGATAATATTAATGCATTTATATTCGACAATGAGAATTTTGGATGTGATATGATAATTGGATTAGATACCATACAGAAATTTGGGTTGACCCATGATCGGAATTTAAATATCCAGGTACATAAAGAAGATAAGCAAAATAATAAAATAAGGCTGAAGAAGATATTAGTCAAATTGAAGAGAATAATGATAATAGTGAAAAAGAGCACAAACAAGACATAGATAATATTTTGGACGAATTGGAAGTAAATTTTAATGAGGGAATAGAAACAGACAGATTTACAGCAGACATTGAACACTTGAATGGAAACCAGAAAAAACAAATGAATGAGTTATTAGAAAATTACGAACAAATTTTTGCGAAAGATAAGTTTGATGTTGGTAAAGTAAAAAATTATGAAGCATTCATTGATTTGCAAATAGAAAAGTATTGTTATAAACGACCATATAGAACATAATAGATGATAAAATTGAGATAGAAAAACAAGTATCAGAATTATTGAAGCATGGTTTGATTGAGGAATCTTACAGTCCTTTCGCGGCCCCATTTACGTTAGCATTTAAAAGAGATGAAGGAAAAAGGAGCCGATTATGTATAGACTTTAGAGATTAGAACAAAATAATTGTTCCTCAATCTCAACCATTTCCTTTAATAGAAGATTTAATGGTGAAAACAATTGATTGCAAATTTTTCACGACACTAGATGTTAATTCAGCTTTCTGGTCTATCCCATTAATGTTACGAGACAGGTCCAAAACAGGATTTGTAACACAAGAGGGTCACTACCAATGGACCTGTTTACCGTTTGGATTGAAAACAGCTCCAGCTATTTTCCAACGTATCTTGGGAAACATAATGAGAAAATACAAATTAACAGAATTTGCTGTTAACTACATTGACGACATATTGATTTTTTCAAAGACATTCGACGAACATCTAGAACTACTAATGGAAGCCAGTCAAAATGAGGGATTCCGACTAAAATTCACGAAATGTGAGTTTGCAGCTAGTTCGGTTGAATATTTAGGACATGTGATAAAAGATAATACCATAACACCTCTTAGAGACAATTTAAAATCTATAAGAGATTTCCCAATTCCAAGTAACAGAAAACAAATAAGACAATTTTTAGGAAAAATGAATTTTCATCATAAATACATTCCCAATGTTACGATAGTACTAGATCCTTTACATAATTTACTTAGAAAAGAAACAAAATTTGATTGGACAGCAAAATGTCAGGATGCTTTCGAAAAAATTAAAAATTACTTATGCTCTGAACCAGTTCTAGCGATATTCAACCCTAAAGCACCAATATTCATTTACTGATGCCAGTATTAAAGGTCTAGGAGCTGTCTTGAAACAAACACAATCGAATGGAGAACAAAAACCAGTAGCTTATTTCTCAAAAAAATTGAGTAAGGCACAGGAGCAGGAAAAGGCAGTGTTTTTAGAATGTCTAGCAATCAAAGAAACTTTAAAATTTTGGCAACACTGGTTAATGGGTAATTATTTCACTGTACTAACAGATCATAAACCATTGGAAAATTTAAACGTGAAGAATAGAATGGATGATGAATTAGGTGACATGACACATTACCTATCACAATACAATTTTAAGATAATGTATAAACCAGGAAGAGAGAATGCAGAAGCAGACTGTCTGAGCAGAAATCCTGTTTATGAATATTATGAAAATAATGGAGATAATCTAAAAACAGTAAACTTTATTACTTTGCAGGATATAAAAACAGATCAAGAACAAAATCAACTAATCAAAGAAAATGATAAAGATTTTATAATGAAAAATGACATTTACTATAAAAAAAATAGAGGTAAAAATAAAAGAATAATACTGAGTGAAGACTTTAGTAAAATATTGATCAAGAAAACCCACGAAAATTATTGTCATACAGGAATAAATCAAACAGAAACAAAAATACGACCATTTTATACAGCACCTAACCTATCGAAGAATATTAAAATGATTTGCAAGAATTGCGAAATATGTATAAAAAATAAAACAAGACTCAACAGAAGATATGGATTAATGTCTCATCTAGGACCAGCTGAAAGACCTTTTCAAATAATGTCATTAGATACAGTTGGTGGATTCGGCGGACAAAGATCAACTAAGAAATATATGCATTTATTGGTAGACCATTTCACAAGATTTGCATATATTCTATGTTCAAAGAGTCAGAATGCTAAAGACTTCATTAAATTGATGGAAAAAGTGACTAAAGAGAATAAAACTGAAACATTGCTATCTGATCAATATCCTGCTTTAAACTCTATAGAATTCAAAAACTATTTGGAAGAAAATGATATAAAATTAATTTTTACTGCAGTAGATGCTGCTTTTTCAAATGGCTTAAACCAATCTTTAGTAGATAAGATACGATGTAGATTGAATGAAAGAGAAAAGAAATTGGTCTGGGCTAAAATTGCAGAAGAGTGCACAAACAAATATAATGAAACAAACCACACAGTGACAGGTTTTTCTCCTAAATACTTATTGAACGGAGAATCTACAGATTTATTGCCATCTGAACTAAGAGAAAAAAACAAAAGCATCGGAAATTTGGAAAAAGATAGGGAAATAGCACTACTCAGGACGAAGAAAATGCATGAGAATAACAAAGCTCGATTCGATAAATACAGAATCAATTATAATTTTGAGGAAGGAGAAATGGTTTATGTGACGAACGAAAATAGATTGAATAGAAGCAAAATGGATGAAATCAGGATAGGTCCGTTTGAGATAGAACATAAAATATCGGACTCAGTGTATAAGATCAAAGCAAGACATGGAAGTCGATCAATGGGTCTGTACCACGTCACAAAGCTTATTTCTGTATCATTTGATGATTGATGCTCAGTTTGATGAAATAAGCATTTTAAAGGGGGGAGATGTAAGCTTGTGTACGTGACATTACTAGATAGTCATGAGAAACAATATGATTTTGATATGAACTTTCAATTTGAAGTTTGTGAATTGTTAAATTCTTAAAATATTAGTTAATTGAAAAGCTTATTGAAGAAGATAGTGAAGCATAGGCATTTAATTGTCGATTCACTGTTTTCAGGTGAATCAATTTGTGTTTTTGCTTCAAGAAACTTAATTTATAATCATATATATATATATATATATATATATATATATATATATATATATATATATATATATATATACAGAATATTAAACCATAAGAAGGGAAAGTTGGCCTTGAAAAAATATTTTTGTAAACTTTTGAATTGAATCTATCAAAATATTCGACGAGAAGATAAAGACAATTAAATTTTTATATAATTGACTTCGCCCTCTCGAATTATTCAGAAGAAACTTAAAAGGTCATCTAAAACCTTCAGAGAAACTTTTATCTGCCCTGGTGTATGTCATGAACATCGATTTCGAATAGAATATATTATGTGAATAGCAATTCCGGAATGTCTGAAGATTCTAATCAAGCCATGGTTGTCAGCTAGTGATTTTGTAAGTTGTCCTACGCATCATTATTTCAAAGTGATTCAACGATTAAAATTTGAGTAATTACTTACTCTCTTCATATTGTTTTTCGTTTGATATATTGCTTCTATAGGATACTGCATCTGACCGAAAATTTTCACCAAAAAGGCCACTTTCTAACTGGAATTATTACATTTCAATTTGTAATATTGCTCCCTTACTGAGATGAGACTAGGGGGTCCTTTTTTCGTATACCTCAAGTGGAGAGACTGTCCTTTCGATTTATTATCAGATAAAATCTGAACAAAGCTGTGAACAAATTTTGACGTTTTTTCAACATTCCAGAGATTTTCTTCTCTTTTTATCAGATGAATGTAGTTCCCGTTTAATTGAAGGATTGTTCACATAATACGGTTCGAAAAAAATATAATAATTTCTCGTTATTCATTTCAACTTTATTCTACTTCATTTATTGGTTATGAATTTTTTCAGGTGAAAGTTGCATATTTTTATTGACAGATAGTGAGAATCTTAAAGAAAGATTATATATATATATATATATATATATATATATATATATATATATATATCATCATAACAATATAAATATTTTTTTCATCCAATATATATATATATATATATATATATATATATATATATATATATATATATATATATATATATATATATATATATATATATATATATATATATATATATATATATATATATATATATATATATATATATACACATATGTTATATATACAGACCGTCTTTTATGTACAAAAAGTTCTTAGGCTTGTCCTTGAGAAGTGACACGTTGCCAAAAGTGAACGTTGGTAAACTTATTGAAGATTTGGAAGGTGCAACTGAACTTTTGACTGAGTAACACATAAAAATCAAAGCGAATTGAACTTTGAACCACCACATCAAAGCGACTTAACAACAGCCACCTACTAGATTTTTTCGATTCCATTTGCATAAGATTGTTCATGGATGATGTTGTATTTTATTTTTTTTATTGAGAATCTATTGCTTTCACGGAAAAACACAAGAGTTGAAAAAGTGTAGCGCTAATTCATTAGCTCAATTGATATATTTTAATCAAGAAACTTAATTTTTTCAAGATCTTAACAAAATCAGGAACATATTCATAGGTAGCGATTTCTTTAAGACTCCGGGAATTTAAAGAAAAAAGTTCGAAAAGTCTTTTCTCCCTCATTCTTCAAAGACAGGCCTCAGAGCATTTGTTTACATGAAACACCTTTCATTTTCGACAGGGAATAATCCCCTTAGTACTTTCGCATTTATTTGGAAACACCCTGTATATATACATACTTATTTATCTTTTATTGACGATAATAGAATTTTTAATTATGAAGAACTGATTTCTTCAATTTTTTTTTATGGTTGTCAATTTTAGAAGTTGGTGTTGTTTTCGGAGTGAAATAAAAATTGTCAGGTTTCGAAAAATTGAAAATGTTAACCTTAAAACTTTTTTGTAAAATGTCTCACAATGTCTCATGCTGGTTTAATATTTTTGTAGCTTGCTTTCTAATAACTGCAAGGCAATTTATCATTGAACACCCATTTACTAAAATTGATCGTCGAATAACTAGTTCAGTGTAAAAAATATTCTCTCTATTTATTATGCCTCAACAGGAAGTTACTCATGAATACAGTCAACTGGCTACAATACATCGATTTTATGTCTATTTTCGACGCTTGGCCCCATTGATTGATTTTTATAGTGCATGTTTGGTTGAAGAGAGAAAAAACGATAAATTGAGAGATTAATTACCATTCGTACTACTGAGTGTTACTTTTCAACCTATCTTATTTTCTTCAGGACAGCGTGTCCACGGATGAGGTGCTCAAGAGGAAACAATTTTTATTTTCAGTTTTAGCGGAAAATGTTATTCTTGATAAAAAGTTTTGCTTGTTCAAAAACCACATAAAATGAATTAAAATTTAAGTTTTTCGAAAAATGTTCAATTTTATTGTCAATTTCATGTAAAACCCTCTGAATTTTTTCACTAAGTTGGGAAATGTAATATTAATCTAGTATCTAATTTTGTCATTAATTTTTTTAATATATTCATCGTAACTGGTACATTCGGTTATTTTTCATTAAACAAATTGATTTGTATTTGTATGAAACAGCTCCAATACCATAGCACGTTATTCTTCATTGGATAGTTAGCATAATTGAAAAAGATAGACAATTTACAGAAGTTGATAGTTACCTAGGAATATCGCAAAAGTCACTCACTAGATTTTTATTACATAACCGAACATAGTGGAGAAATTAATAGGGTTTTACATAAAATTGAATATAGAATGAAGCCGGTTTTGAAAAACTTCAATTTTTTGTCATTTCATGAGGTTTTTGTTCAAGCAAAACTTTCTATTAAAAATAGCGTTTTTCCCTAAAATTGAGAACAAAAAAGTTTTTCCTCTTGGGCTCCGCATACGTGGACAAGCTATATAATATATTGTTTTGAATTATTGTCAAACTTTGACGATTTTGCAAACATAAAAAGGCGTAAAATAACCAGAAAAAACCTAAAATTACTTGAATTGGGAGAAATGAATCTCATAAAAAATTTATACCTTTTTATTGAGAAGATAACTCCCAAAGAGAGAATACAAAAAATATTAAAATGATACTTTCCCATATTATTCTAGCTAAAACGAAAGAAAGTATAGTGTTCAACTCACTTTAAATGAACGATGGAAGAACGAATTGATTCGTTTAAGTTTTCATGATTCTGAATTTAAAAAAATTATCAAGGAATAAGTTAGAATTGAAGATCAAGTACATCAATAACTGCTGGCAGACAAAATGAGTCGAAATATGTCCAGAGAAATTGAATATAGGTTTTACAATGTGATGGAGGTGGAAAAATAGAATTCTACCAGAAAGATTGTTTCAGATGGAATAATATGAATTTCAAAGTAGTAAAGTGATAACACAAGTTTAGTTATGGTAAGCACAGCTAAAAAATAAAAAATTCGAAGAATATGCTATGATATAAAATTATTCGCAGAAGTCAGGTCATTTATTGAAAATAATGCAGTACCACGAAAAAATATTAAATTTACGAAACAGATTCCTACCAGATCTCTGACACGTGTTTTATGTGCTCCTTAGTGAAACTCAAGATTTTGAGACGTTATAAGAAGATTTTTATAGTGAAAAGTAGTGGAAGTCAACAGCTAAACATTGGTAATATCGATAAGTTCTAGCATAAGCCGGTATGTAAGCAGTTTTGAAATTTTCTTATCGAAAGAAGTGGGCTAGCCTCTCGGAATCGAACAGGGTTACCCGCTTATCGCTCGTGAAGTTCGAGAAACTCTGAGAAACAGGACCGGATTTAACTTTCTTAGGTTCTATGAATAGAAAACTCAAACAATCCTCACGTTATTGGACAGAATGACGATATGACCTTCAGGAGGACAGGTCCATATTCCGTCTTCATATGTTAACTTTATAAAATCAATATGAAAGAAAATCTAGCTGGGACTCCTGACTACAGAAGCTCCCAAAACGAAAGTATTATAGATAAAACATACTCAGCTGCACTTGCAGAACAAAAATATCCATCTAAAGATCAAGCCATCATATTCCCATCGATAGAGGGTGCACGACTTCAAGAATATCTCATAACTTCGGGGGCAGTCGTAACATCACGTAATATAATTTTCTCGTCGGGATGATCTAACAACTGAGTATGTATGTATTTGGCGAATGAAGACCTGGTGGAAAAAATCATTATTGAACACGGAATTATAAAAATCAATGGGAAGCGAGTGCAGGATCGTACATATACATAACCCCTTCCGATAGACTAGTCCTATCCAACCTATGTCCTTCAATTCCTGATGAAATACTCGTTCAAGCGCTAGAAACTTAAAACCCTCTCTCCGATGAATTTTCTTCGAATAAGTTCTACTCCCTTGAGTTTAACGATATACTGAGCTTCAGACGACAAATATTCATTAATCTCGAGCCGACCGCAATCCCCGATTCCATATTAATCACTCACGATGAAACATCGTACCGAATATTTCTTTCACGGAAAAACCTTATATATTACACATGTGAAAAACAAGGCCATACTGCAGCCAATTGTAAACCTTCTATCCCCCTTTCCTCCCAAGCTACTATCCCAAATGAAACCTCATCTCCATCTAATGATGAAGAAGAATCTCACGACACTGAAGAAACTTCAGTAAAGCCCAATGGCTCACATGAACCTATCAGAGAAGAACCAGCAGAACCTACGAATAACAAAAGAGGCATTGAAGAAGTTCTGACCCCACAGCCCGGCGAAAACACAGATCCCTTCATTAAGGCAGCAGAAAAACCACATAAAAAAAAAACACAAAATTAATGAAAGTAACATCCCAGTTCGCAAGCTCGCAGAACCAGCAAAGAAATTCATAGACAAACAATCACCACCGTTCATATTTAACTTTACTCCAATAACCGACCTCTGCGACAATACCTACGGATCACCTGAACATATAGGAATAATTATACCACAGACTTCACAGCCTTAGTCGACATGCTTGTGGAAATATATCCCCACTTCAAGGAAAGATCAATTAAAACAAGATGTACCAATCTGAAAGAAAAACTATTGACAAACCTTCAAATGGAAGTACAGGATAATATCCCGTCTGATTTTGAGAGAGATTCCTTACAGGATTCGTCCTAACCAACAAAACTCTTTCATTATTTTTTTCTTCTCAGTGAAATGGCTACACCTCTGAACTCGGGTACTATAACAACCTTCCATTGCTCCAAGTAGTTATGGCAGAACTAAACCCAGACACAATATGTTTACAAGAAACACACCTCAAAGAAGAAAAGGAAGAAATCTTAAGGAATTTTCAATGCTTTCATAGAAACCGAGATAACCAACGGAGAGCAAGTGGCGGAGTTGCAATCATGGTCAAATAATCACTAGAGTCAAATCAAATTCTGATGAAGAGTGATATCGAAGCTATTGCACTAACATTGTATCATTATACTGTACATTATAAAGAAGCCATCCACATATGTAGTTTAAATCTTCCACCGGGAGAAGCGACAGAAAAACAAGACCTCATAAATCTTATAGAACAAATCCCCCAACCCCGGAATTACTGGTGACTTCAATGCATATAACTACTTATGGGGTTCACCCTATACTGCAAGAGGTCACATCCTCGAGGAAGTCATGGTACACTTTAATTTATCTCTAATGAACGACTGAACACCAACAAGATTCAACATCCAGGACAATCAACACTACTGGATCTAACTCTATGCAACCATGATTTGATGACCAAATTATCTCGAGACAGAATGGAATACACTCATAACAGTGATCACTTTCCTCTTATAATATCAAACTATGAAACAAACACAAGCAGCTATATCCATACTCAAAAATGGAATCTCAAATCAGCAAATTGGAACCAATTCACAGAGCTCATTAATACGAACATGAATAACTGCATAATATCTCCAAATATTAACGAGTTTTTTGATAACTTGATAAATATTATTTCACAAGCCGCTGAAGCAACAATTGGGAGAACATCGTTTATTAACCACCACAAATCAGTTCCATGGTGGAATCAATGTGCGAAAGCAATTAAACTTAGTAAGAAAGCATTCAATACATATAAGCGTAACAACACTGTGGAAAATCGCCTAGAATTTCTCAAACTTAGGGCAAAATCAAGACTCATCGTGAAACAGTCAATGTGCCAGTCTTGGAGAAAATACGTTTCGACTATAAACAGCACGACTCCCATTACAGAGATTTGGCAAAAAGTAAGGAAAATTTCAGGTTCAAACAGCCTCAACAAAATAAAAGTCCTTCGAAAAACAGAGGGCAATATTTCTGATGGTTTCGGAATCGCATAAGAGCTGGCCAAAAGGTACAGGGAAAGATCCCACAGAACATTATAGGGAAACAATTCTTACACCAATGGATTTAATAGAAATACCGGTGGCAGAAAGATTGGTATCGACGATGACAACACGCTGAACCTACCTCTTACTGTGCACGAATATAAAGAAGTAATACTCACATTTCGCGAAACGAACCCAGGACCAGATAATAGCCCAGTGATATTCCTTAAAAACCTACCGTACCGCACCCATGAACACCTTCTTCGACTGTTCAATATCACGAGTTACCCAGGATTTGGTTACAATCATCCATAATTCCCCTCCTGAAGTTGAATAAATCGAAAATGGATCCAGATTTTTATCGACTCATATCGTTCACCTGTGCCATGTGGAAAAAATTATAAATAAAAAATTACTATGTACTCTTGAACGATACAATCTGATAACCTCAGAACAAAATGGTTTTATTCAACAGACAACATCTTTGATCTGGAAAGTGACATACACGAAGCTTTAAACAAAAATGTCTAGCACTATTCGACATCGAAAGAGCTTTCGACATAGTTTCCCACAATCGTATAGCTTCAATCCTTCAATACTTCAATCCTGGAAAATTCAAGGACACTGTCTACTTTTCATCAAACTTTCTATTAAAAACCAAAGCTTCAATGTCCAAACAAATGGAGTATTATCCAGCAAAATGACTTTTGAAAATGAAATTCCACAAGGCTCTGTCATAAGCCCTACCCTCTTTATCATTACTATAAACGATATACCTGCTAATATCAAATCCCCACTGAAAGGGCGCCTATATGCTGATGATCTCGTGGTTTATAGAAGGAGCATAAACTTGGACAATATATTTTCTATGACACAAAGTGTTATCAAAGACTCCATCTCTCAAACTACACAACAAGAACATGAATCCGGAACCTATCTTCGTTTCCTAGGCAGGACTTCCGACCAAAACCTAAACTGGAAAATGCACATGAAGTATCTGATCCCTACATGTTATCAAAGGCTGAATCTTTTGAAAACTCTAGCCAAGATTGGGGATCTGACCGTCAAATGCTACTAACGCTCTATAAGACACTGATACGCCCGAAATTGGACTATGGCTCGATTGCCTATTCATCTGCAAATAAATCGATACTTAAACAACTTGATACGATGAACAACACTGGACTTCGAATGTCCATGATTATTTACTCGAGAACAGACCAGAACCGATATGTGAAGCTTGCAATGTAAAGATCACCATCAAACATCTTTCCGTCGAATGCCCTCTACTCGCCCGACAAAGGACTACTTGCAATATCTCAGGCTCAGTATCTCCCATACTAGGTCCAAAATGTGTGTTCAGTGACATTCCACTCTTTGTCAATATTATAACACAAGAAATTGTGTCCCTATTACAAACGGAAAATTATTAATAATTATACAATACAATATATTACCGATCGCTAATAACCATTCAGGTTGATGCGGATATCTAAATAAAAAAAAAAGATTAAAACCACAACATGTATGTATAAAATAGGAATATGCAGATTAATGATGAATTAAAACAAATACCTAACCTTAGGAAAGGGAAAGAGTTAAAAAATGTAACACAATATTCCCATATTATCTTCGAAGTTAAAAGGGTAGAAGTGGAAGAAAGCATTAAACAACAATTTCAATACAAAGATTGACCTAATTATGAAAATATGTACTAGTAGGTCCAAAAAAAAAGTATGAAAATATATAGATGGGAGTGAAACACTTGAAAAAGGAAACTAAAGTTCAGAAAAAAAAAATACTTGGAAAAAATTCCAAAAAAATAAACGAGAAAAATTTATCATAATATGCTTTTTTGATTTAAATTTAGAGAATAACGTCAATGGACATTTGTTATAATTTTTAAACATCTGGAAGTACTTAATGGCAATGAGATTTCATAAAATTTGTTTATTTTATTCGATATAAATCTTCATTTGATTCATTCTTTGATAACGAAAAGGGAAACTTTTTGGACAATCACAATGAAGATAAATTTTTATAAAATGTTTTAACTATAGCTTATTTCAATTTAAGAACAATTTTTATTAAT
The DNA here is from genome assembly GCA_030704885.1 of Cynegetis impunctata. Classification (NCBI taxonomy): domain Eukaryota; kingdom Metazoa; phylum Arthropoda; class Insecta; order Coleoptera; family Coccinellidae; genus Cynegetis; species Cynegetis impunctata. The sequence continues at coordinate 751,778 of JARQZK010004341.1, forward strand.
TATTTTCTAATTCAGCTCAGAGAAATCCAGCAAAATTTGCTATATTTAAGGATGATAATTCATTCTATACTACAATTTAGCAAACAGTGCGTTCAAATTTGTTTCAAAAATTCAGTTATATACGTTCTATTGATTACATGAAAAAGATTATGATTTGATATTAATTCCAAACAATTATTTTCCTATTCTATTAAAAATTGAGGTACAACAATGATAATTGTTGGTTATTTTAATTAATAATGATAAGAATGAAATAAACCGCATCCACTTGTTTTTCAAATTCTTCTTCTTCGTTATTCATTGTCATTAAAATAATTTTTTTTTATATCTTTCAATAATTCATTAAATTCAATCATTTAATAATTTTGTTTGTTGTGCACAAATATAAGTATCACTAGATATATACTTGTACGTTGTGCAAAGGAAAGTAACATTCCATCTTAGTTAACGCTCGATTTTACTACTCATAAAATTTTCATACCGCGGGCTAAATATCAAAATTGTTTCTTAAGGAGTAAACTCCAAAAAGTAATATTAAAGGAAATTTATCATCGTTTAGCGCGAATGTGATAAAGAACAAGCTTTCCGGTTATAAAATAATGTGTTGATAGTTTCAGCTTTAAATCACAGCTTGATGCTCTTGAACACATATTGTCTGTTTATATTGCAAGATGAAATGGGTCAACTTGAGCATTCAAAAGACTTACGCAGATGAGAGAGGTGAATGTGATATAACGATCCCAACTGAATTGAAGCAAGTAGTTGACTAAGCAAATTACATCGCGGTTCTATCAATATTTATTCTGTACGATGAGTAAACGAAATAAGATGAACTAAAAATTAAATGGTGCTTAAAATAAATGTGGAACACACTGGACATATATTACTCAGCACTTAGGAAAACAGCAATTGAAAAGATAAGAAGTTTATACCAGACAAATTTTCAAGCCAGCCAAAAATCCTGAGGACTATTTAGCAACTATTTATCAATCTTCTTGAGGCCAATATCTATGTATAAACTCCGGTTGACTCAACTATGCCACTGACGAATTTTTTTGTAGGAAGAGACGAAACGTATACAAAAGGAGTTTAAATTGAACCCAATCACCTTCAAAATGAGTTTTACGTTAATTTTGGTCAAATGATATTTGAGAAAAGAGAATAGAAAAAATTTGTCACATTAGTTGAGTATCTGAGGCGTTTATGTTATTATTATTTCAAAGTGAGAAGTAATTTTATTTTACAATATTGAATATACAAACTGATGAAATAATTTAATTTTCAATAGCTTTAAAACTTCACCACTGACGTTGTTGACTTTTGGTGGAAGTTTTCACATAATTTAGTAGGTTGAGCATCAGTTATATTTTGTGAGTGACACTAAAGAAAAATGATACCTCACGGCGCTAAATTAGCTTATAGGGACAAATATATTCAATAAGTAATTGAATATTAAATCCAAATTTTCATAGAATACATCGTAGATCATCAAGCAGATTGCCATTCCAGTTTTGATTTATTATGGAACGCCGAAACGAAAATTATAAAACATGAGAGATCGGTGCTGCAATATGTACATAATTGAGTACTGCGGAAGACGCAGTTCCCCGAAAGTTTGGTGAGTATTGCTAAGTTACAGTCTATCAAGTGAATTTTAAATTTTTGTGGAGAATGTCGTATACGCCCATGTTTCCTATGGAATTGAGTGAAATCAGAACCAATATAATCAATAACTTATTTTACCGTAGGACGACGTATGATGAACGCAATTTCTAGTAATTCATTTAGTTCAAGAAGAGAAAAGTCTGAACCGTTTTTGAGCATATATCGTGCAAGAAGGTGTGTGAGAATTGGAATAGTTGTCGAGTATAAATAGAGTAAGACCAGGATAAAGGTATAATATGTGTTACAAATAGTCTCATAGAAATCCTACTTCGGCGCCTTCGCCATTTCATATAATCATTATTTAAATTCATACTGCCGATGTCAAACACGTAAAATTTGATGAATAACGTTCGAACACTAGTTAGAATCATAAATTTTCAAGAAAGAAATAAATAACACTAAAATAATACATGGACCTGTAGTTGTAATTTTTCAATAATAAAGAGATATTTAAGAATAATAATAATAAATTTGAAAAATTATTCTATTCACAATTAGTAGATTCGTATTCAGTTGAGACTGAAATTTCATACGACCCTTTCATATCACATTAGATTACAAAAAAATTTTAAACTCATTGAATATTCATACAACCCGCTGTTGAGATTAAAAAATTTTTTTAAAGAAAAACTGAGTCATACTATGATAACAATCATTTTTGTTCCCTTGCTCTATTCAGTGTAATGGGCTGTGAGCTAAATAGCTCCTCAATTCCGCAAAAAATCTAACCAAAGATGTGTAAATTCTGAATTTCGGCATTAGAATGTTCATTTTCTTGCATATGTTCTACGAAAACTTCTTCTGGAATAGCGCAGTATGAAAATCAAATTCAAATGAATGAGATTTCTATTATGTGTTTACGCACTTTGATAACTGTTGATAATTTCTTGGAATTTTTTAAATTGAATTCGTTACTATTGCCACATAGTAATAATATTTAAATATTCAATTCCAGATATTCTTTATACCTTTTTTACAGTATTAACTCTAATGAGCAATATCGGTAGTAAAAGCCGAAACCTTGTCACTCACAACTTTGAGACATACTATTGTGTTATTTACTTGACTTTCCTTGTTCAAATTTATTTTGAACGATGTGATTAGGCCAAAAAGTTTGAATACAAGACAACATTCCCTGTAATGAGGGGCCCAATAAGATTAGAAATCTCGTAGTGGACATCATGCTTGGCATGAAATTTCAGGAATACATGACTCCTAAATAAATATTGAACCCAAAGTTTGAATTAACAATACAGGATCGAAGAGGAAAAGTGAAGGTATCAGGGACATAGATCGGGAAAAGTTATGGTTTATGAAAGAAAATAAAGGAGTGCGGGCATATACATACAGTGGTGGTAGAAACTCACAAATATTTGAACATGCACTTTTTTATTCTGAGGGGAAATGTTTGCAAAATATCAAGAAAATAACTTATTATAGGGAAGCGCTGAACAGCCAGATCCAAATTTGCACCGACAGCCAAGAATCCCAGAAGGCTCTACAGAACTTAAAGGTCACGTCAAAGCTGGTAAATGAATGCCGTGAAGAACTTATAGTAGGACACAATAACCTGGCTTATATGGGTCCCAGTACAATGACCGACAATGAAAAGGCTGACGAACTTGTTAGAAGAGGTTCAACAACACCATACACCACTCGTACTTGGAATGACAAGAATCAGGAGACAACTGTAAAACTAACCTCAATGACATCAGAAAACTTCCTCATGAAAAGCTAGAGGCATGCAAAATGGAAGAAGTATATTGAAAAACCACCAAAAATTTGAACTGAAGAACCTCTTAATCTGCGCAGAAGCTAAGTTTGCTTTATCACAGACCTCCTCACTGCACATTGTCTTCTGTGAGCACACCCGAATAAGATGGGACTATAGAAATAATGTAGTAAGGGGAAAAGCACAGCAGAACATTAGTTGCTGGACTGTGGAGCATTAGATCATAGATAAAAAGCAATATCCGGATTACCTTATATGCAGCCCAACAACTATGAAAATAAACCAGTGAAGAACCTATATAAATGTAAACATGGAACGATTATGAGGATTGAGGAAAGTAAGATAAGTCTAGGATTCATAAATACCACAAGATCTTAGGTGCATCATTTTATATTATTCAATATGGAAATTAAGAAATAAATACAGCTAGAAATGAGGAAACTGAAAACTGAAAAGTTTATTCATTGGACACTACTCCAATAATTCTATTCAAAAGAGAATAACCTGAGATAATCTGATGATGGAACCTTTCTTGAATTTTTTATACTATTATTATTGCAGTCCTTCATGAACGAAATTATTAGAAGTAATATTCAATTTCATGAGATGATACGATAAATTCATAATTTTCAAGTGAGTGATTCGAATGATATCTTTTTATTTGAGAAAACGCTTTATTTATAATATGATTCATTTTCAAATCGAAACTAGTTCATGGATTCAACTCTATAGTACCCACGCTATTCTTTACTATTACACACCTGTTCTTTACTATTACTTCAGCCATTTTTAATATTCATAAAATTCAATATATCGTTGTCAAATTCTGAAATATAACATTCGAGGTTGAAATGAGACATGTTTCCTTCAACACTTGGAATAATTCGAATCTGACGAGCATTCAAATGAAATGCCAACAAGCTGTATTCAACTGACCCGACTCAACAAAATAAGGGCTAGATCTCACTCCCAAACCTACTCACTTGGGTCAGGAAAAGCAAACGGTCTCTTTTCAGATACCTATGAGAATTCACGAATAGCCTTCGCAAGCTATTTCAGTAAAAAGAACCTGCCATTTATGGCACATCATTCGAATGTTATTACAATAATATCATTCTCCACTTCAGCGGTTTTTGAGTGGCAAACGACGTCAGAGTTTGAGTATCAAGGTGATTTATATTGTGGTGAAGAAGACAAAAATCTCAAGTCCTCAAAGTTCTACCAATGCAAAATTCATTTTATATACTGCAAATATTTTATTTTCATGGATATTTGTTTTATTATTCTCAAAATATTTTTCAATAGTATTACCGGTCCAATGGTTGATATTGTTTTGCGGAAGATGTAAATTAAGCTTTGTGCTGGGGATTTGAATATAATTTAAACGCTATATATCCCCAGCATAATGCCTGAATCAATTCCTTTGCGACACCATATCAATGTAGTGTTCTAAGCTGATAAAGCAAAATGTAAAGGGTATATGAAAAAATTGCGATGGTGACAAATTTCACATTGATAAAACTCAAAAATTTTAAAATTTGAGTTTTAGAACATAAGCCTAGTTTTGATACTGAGAAGGTAGCCCCTATGCATATCATTCAAATAATGAGAACCATTCTGTGAATTCTTACTATGAAACATTTAATAAGAAAAATAAAATTACCTAGAATCTATTCAAATCAATAAATTCAAGTACCCAGGTCTTCTTCTCAATGTTTGGGTACTCATTATTTATGGAACACACAAGTAGTCCTTTATTGAAGTTGATCAACAAAACAGTTCCAGAAAGTATTCTAGTTTGAATTCCCTAGTTCCTTATAATTTTATATTATATATATATATATATATATATATATATATATATATATATAAATATATATATATATATATATATATATATATATATATATATATATATATATATATACCAGGTAGCGAGAGAGTTTGACAACAAGGTATTTTCTTTGAAACGATTGAACGTATAATTATCAAAGTTTAGGGTTATGCACAGGATTGTATTTTCCATTTTCCAGAGGTCCCGTCAAACTTGAGTGACGTCAGCATTTAGTGTACCGCCGCCATCTTGAATTTTTTTAAATAGCACCGTAGGTCGAGTGATATATCGTAGAAAAGCTGATTTTGTCCTCTTTTCAAAAATACAGAATACGTACCACATAACTGAAAAATAAGAGAAGCAGTTTTCCAAGACATACAATATGTAATTTCTCAATTCATACTAACTTACAATAATATTTATAGTATTCTTATAACAAGAGCTCAAAATGTTGGCCACCTTATATATATATATATATATATATATATATATATATATATATATATATATATATATATATATATATATATATATATATATATATATATTATATATATATATATATATATATATATATATATATATATATATATATATATATATATATATATATATATATATAATGATCCGTATTTTTAGAATTTAACCATTATTTGGTTAGCAGGTACTTCGTAATGTGCAGCAAGCATTATTATTAGAATATTCCTGAAAACAATTATCATTAGCGTTTCATCATCAATTCAGTAATCCTCAATTCATTATCTCAAGTCCAAACCGTGAACTGAGAATATTCATTACTAAAATTTTCATTATTTAGAGTGATAATTTCATATTTCATTAAATGAACTCTTGGAGCGATGCATATACAGATAACTAAAATCATAAGATCAAAAGACATAACTAAATCATCAAAAACATGACTGAATTATTGAAGACACGATTAAATAATCGGAGAAATATAAACACGAAAACTTTAGTCGTTAACCGTAACAAAAGGAACTGAAGTTCAACTGCCGTTTATCAACTGCTACCTCAACAGTTTCCTTTTGTAACATTCGCACGAATAATACATTAATTAAACTTCATTGCCTCTATTTGTCGCGCTGAATACATAGGTCATATTTAAGTCAATTGAATGAATTCAATTTGCTCTCCTCAGTTGCGGTGAAAGTAGGTAAGAATTTCAGGCTGAAATAATTCTATATATAATATGACATTCAACCTGAGTTTTATTCAAACTAATAGCAGTTACTATTCTGCATGAACATATTTTTGTCGTATCTTTCCATAAAATACATCCTATTTCAGTGTATCAAAGGAGAACAGTCAGGTGCGGGAGTAGTTTTTTAAAAATCCGTTTGAGACCTTCTAGACTACGATTTTCAAAAAATATTTTATGTCTGATATATATACATATATATATATATATATATATATATATATGACATAAAATATTTTTTGTAAATATTAGTATAGAGGGTCTCATACATATTTTTAAAAAACTCTTCTTTCACATATATATATATATATATATATATATATATATATATATATATATATATATATATATATATATATATATATATATATATGTTCAGAAAGATGTTGTTCAGAGTCAACCAGTTGACTCTGAAGAGTAGGCAGGTTGAGACTTCAGAGTTGACAGGAAGCAGTACGGTTGGTGGAGTAGGCAGGTTGAGACCACGCAATCGTATTATTTCCGATTCCTCCTAATTCGATTCGTGGAGTAGGCAGATTGAGGCCACGTATCTGAATTATTTTCCCTTCTAATTCTCCTGAAGACGGCTTCGCAAAAGGAGCCGAAACGTCGAGATTTTTCAAATCTTTTACGCGGTTCATCCCGAGAACCAAGTTTTTCATATATATATATATATATATATATATATATATATATATATTTATATATATATACAGGGTCACTCACGGTGGATGGTAGGTTAGACGTTTACGGAGAACGGGACATGAGATTATTCTGAAAATTTGGTTTCATGGATAATTGATTTTGCTCTATGGATCTAAAATAATAGTGGCGCTGCGGCGTTGCCGCTCATACTAAAAAGTAGCAGCAACTGTGGAATTTCAAATGAGACACCCTATATATTATTCCATTTTGTGCTTCTCTATCATTTTCTAATTGTTTTTGTATGATACTTCCCTATACCTATCTCCAGAGGTTTTCGAGAAATTAAATGATTTCCTTATTTTTTTGTGCAAAACATAGCTTCAATTAAATGTTCAGTACTGAGGTATTCAGATTCTTAGGACGCTGAAATTTTAGGTGTAGTTTACCAAGTTCCGACGTATTAGGAATATTCCAAGGACTTTGTTCTCCATTATACAGGGTCCTCCAAAATTTGCGATTTTAACGATAAATACAAAAATAGTAGAAAGTGCATTTTTTCAAATGTTATACCCTGTATATTATTGAATATCTCGAAAGAAAATTGAAATCTCTTTCAAATGACCACATTGACCATGTACAATAAATAACTTCATCAAAACTTCATGAGAATAGTTATTGCCTTCCATTTTGATTGTTTTCAAATCAAATTTTCATTAATGAACGCGCGAACGTTTCATTGTTGATGGACTAATTGTCAAAATTTCATAATGACATCTTTCTTGACATTTCATAGCTGCATAATACAAAATATGGCTAAATAATCCGATTTTTATAGAAACTTGCTTTTATTTCGGAAATCTGACATTTTAGGTCATAGGAACATAATATATCATTTGAAAGTGATTTCAATTTTCTTTCGAGATATTCAATAATATATAGGGTATTACATTTGAAAAAATGCAATTTTTACTATTTTTGTATTTATCGTTAAAATTGCAAATTTTGAAGGACCCTGTATAATGGAGAAAAAAGTCCTTAGAAAATTCCTAATACGTTGGAACTTGGTAAACTACACCTAAATTTTCAGCGTCCTACGAATCTGAATACCTTAGTACTGAACATTTAATTGAAGCTATGTTTTGCACAAAAAAATAAGGAAATCATTTAATTTCTCGAAAACCTCTGGAAATAGGTATAGAGAAGAATCATACAAAAACAATTGGAAAATGGTAGAGAAGGAAAAAATGGAATAATATATAGGGTGTCCCATTTGAAATTTCACAGTTGCTGCTACTTTTTAGTATAAGCGGCAACGCCGCAGCGCCACTATTATTTTAGATCGATAGAGCAAAATCAATTATGAAACCAAATTTTCAGACTGATCTCGTGTCCCGTTCTCCGTAAACGTCTAACCTACCATCCACCGTGAGTGACCCTGTATATATATATATTTTTTTTTTTTAAATATATTTTTTTTCCTGTACATATTGGTATCTTCAACGGCTCCCATCGAGTCAAATGAAATTATATATATATATATATATATATATATATATATATATATATATATATATATATATATATATATATATATATATATATATATATATATATATTTTTTTTTTTAAATATATTTTTTTTCCTGTACATATTGGTATCTTCAACGGCTCCCATCGAGTCAAATGAGATTTGGTACCTTCGGTACCGATTGTTTTCATTGTAGAACGTATAAAAATTTGGGTACACTTCGGTAACCGCCGTCATTTTCACGTAGGTATTTCTAATTTTCAGTAGTGATACTATAAGTTCTTCAAAATAATCAGGTTATACATCCAGAACTTATTGCATAATTACAAAGAGTGTGTTTGACAGTTTAAATATTATATTATTCTGTCAAACTGACACGATTTGTAATTATGCAGGAAGTTTGAGATGTATAACCTTATTTATTTTGGAGTACGCATTGTATTTGATACGATTATTTGTTGAGTATATTAAGTAAAAATCTCGGATCGACTCATTTTTGAACAGTTATTGATAAACGTCAAAATTTGACGGTCCTGTTAGTTTTCGATTGGTAGAGCTACTCTATGTAGAATTAGGAATTATCGAAATTATACAAGGCAACTTAACTAAATTGATTGTTCTGATTGGTTAAAAATTATATGAAAAAAATAATCAGTTATAATATCACAAGAGCATCGAAAATAATCGATTGTACTTCCGAGTTACGAGACGTATTTTGCGAAACACCACGGGAGCGCAGCTCGAGTGGTGTTTTAAAAGAATACGTCGAGTGACGAAGTCAGTATAACGATTATTTTCGATTGCTCGAGTGGTATTCGTTACGATTATATAACGAATAAAATATATTAATTTAAACGTCAAAACATCGTCAATATGAAAACATTCACATTTTGACACGAGGCGAAACACCAAAACGAACATATCACGTCGTCAAGGGTATATACACTTATCAATACGCAGTATTGATAAGTGGAATATAATATAAATGCAATATAAATGCAAAATTCACGGATTCTATTGGCTTATTCATGAATGAGTTATATAATCATATATGATACCACTAGAGATGAAATTTTACCGGCAAAATTTCTCGATTGTAATATGAAAGTTTGTTGCTTAGGCAATTTTGCGAATAAAAATCAAATCAGATTTTGGAAAAAATGTCATGAGCGAAATTGCCTAAGCAACAAACTTGAATGTTACAAGAGAGAAATTTTAACTGCTTAAATTTCATCCCGAGTGGTATTCGACATGACTATTTCACGGGAACATATTATATTCCCTAACCTATTTTTTGACACGTATTGCGCTATTTGACAAATAAGTATTCATCATAGATTAACTCAACGTTTTTTGTTTTATTTATGGTATTCATTTCCCAAGCTATCTATGAATGTGAGAAATGTCAAAATATTATCGATGAAATAATGACGAACGTTGCTATGGAAACTTCCTCACTAAAAATGGAATGAGTGAAATAGTCAGTAATAATATAACAAGAGAGTGAGAATAAATTGAAAATAATTTGACAGATTTTTTCAAAACTTGTTGCCAGGCAATAGTCACGAGAGCCGGGAGGGCTCGAGTGGTTATTTCCAAATGGCAACAAGTTTGAACAAAATCTGTCAAATTATTTTCTATAATTTATCGAACTCGCGAGTTATATTTGTTTGTGCTTTTCAGGATGTTTTTGTAAAATTTTTCTTTTTGCATCTCTTTCATCTCGAGCATTTTTGAATTCTATATCATTGAAAGGATCAAATGACCTGTTATACTTATTAAAGTAAAGTTCTTGAACTAATTTTGCCGTTTTATTCCACATTGTCTTTATTACTGCTTCTTTATAATCATTTCCGTCCTTTCTTTTTTATAGTTATAAGCCCAATCTTTCAAAATCAATGCCAGAGTAGCTGTTGTAGTAGATTGATCCAGAATATAATTTCTTTCTTTGGTGAAGGTCTTAAATTGTCTCCATATAGACTGATTACTTATTAGATTGTTTTTCGAAGTAGTTTCTAAAATATTTTTTGTTATTTCTGCATCAGAAAAGGTTCTAAACCGATGATTTTCATCCATTTTATATATCGCGTTGACACAATTAGGTAATTATTTTGACAACTATCTGACACGTGCTAAGCAAATAAAAGCTACAGTGATTATTCCCGAGAATAATCACAAAAGATTTATTCCCACTATAATAATGACATCATTGGTTAAAACTTACTCTTTTGACAAATAAAGAAGCATTTCATTGGTTTTAAGAAACGTCAAAAAATAATCGATGAAATAATAACTTCCTAAGTTTTGCCGGCTTGCCTGTTTTATCGCTGTGAAACGAGAGTTGCTATGGAAACTTCCTCACTAAAAATGGAATGAGTGAAATAGTCATATAAATATCCTTTCCGGTACATATTGACTTCTCTAGCGGTTCGCATGACACTAAATGAGCTGAAATTTGGTATTTGAATTGGATTCCGAGGCAAAATGAATGTATCGGAATTTGGTTTAATTTTTCCAACCACCCCCAGTTTTACGTGAATATTTCTTTTTTTTCGAGGTTTTTTAGAATTTGCCAATCTCCACAGCTTCTGCAGGTTGAGTTAGAGGGTTCATATTTGGTAAGTAACTTGATTTGATATTAATGGAGTTCTTTTTGGTATTTTCAACCATATTCCTCAGTCGAGCTGCACCGCACGAGGATACTTCAGTAGGTACAAATCGTATCCCGACCTGCTCCGCTATCAGTACACGATGCACTTTTTGCAATTGTTTTTTTTACAATAGAGATTCAAAATTTGGTAAGGATTGAAATGAGGTCAAGGTACGTTCCCTCGATGCACTTTGCAAACTTCTTCTTCAATAAAACGAATTGTTTTCTACTTGTCAATTCGGTTCGCTATTTAAGCGTAATTTTTCAAAATAGGCCAAGCTACAGAGATTTTTTCATATAAAAAGTGTTAGAAGAAAACCAGCTCCGCCATTGTTTGTAAAATAGTTCCACATGATATAGTGATATATTTTTCACTCGACTTTATTATTTATATCTTTGTTATTAACAATTTTATGCAAAAAATCGCCTTATTGTAGAAAATGAAAAGACGAAAAAAATGAGAGGTCGGACGACTCGATCAGACTCTTAGTCTAAGGGAAAATTGGAAAAAACCGTCCAAAATGCAGTTTTTTCAAAAGTTCATAACTCGGTTATTTTTGTAGTTGTAGCGTAGATCTTCCGGCCAGTATTAGCTATTGATATGAACTTCATTTGTGCGAAGAGCAGAAACTATCCGATGCATAGTTTTTGATCTGTGGCCTCTTGAATATTTTACTATGCAATTTTCTAGCAGACCTGAATGCGACAGGTATGGTCTGATTTCAATTTACAAAAAAGATTTTGAAAGTAGAATTCTCATAGTTCAAAACGTTCATCTTGGTTTTTCATGAAAACGCTGAAAAATATGTGAAAAATAAAGCTGAACATGACGAAAAACGGCCGAGAAATAACCGTCATGTTCAAAATGCCGACGCTTTCTAATGTCGTGTTTATCCTTGCCTGCTGCTCTACCCCCACTCTTCAACTATTCTCACGCACTCGGCCCTTTTTCGTCATATTCAGCTTTATTTTTAACATATTTCTCAGCGTTTTCATGTAAAGCCAAAATGAACGTTTTGAATTATGAGAATTCTACTTTCAAAATCTTTTTTGTAAATTGAAATCAGACCATACCTGTCGCATTCAGGTCTGCTGGAAAATTGCATAGTAAAATATTCAAATGGCCACAGATTAAAAACTATGCATCAGATAGTTCCTGTTCTTCGCACAAATAAAGTTTATATTGATAAATAATACTCACCGGAGGATCTACGCTACAGCTCAAAAAATAACCGAGTTATGAACTTTTGAAAAAACTGCATTTTGGCCGGTTTTTTCCAATTTTCCCTTAGACTAAGAGTCTGATCGAGTCGTCCGATCTCTCATTTTCTTCGTCTTTTTATTTTCTACAATAAGTCTATTGACACCATCACGATTACTCTGATACTTTTAATTTTATAAGCAAAAAACTAAAAAAACGATTTTTTGCATAAAATTGTTAATAACAAAGATATAAATAATAAAGTCGAGTGAAAAACATATCGCTAAATCATATGGAACTATTTGACAAACAATGGCGGAACTGGTTTTCTTTTTGCACAAAATACTCACTCTAAATCTCTGTAGCTTGGCCTAAAATATAATTCATTTCGTTAGAATCGCATCTCGACGCGATGCATTTCGCGCGAAAAATACGACTTTAGTGATGGGAGCTCTGCTGCTTACGAAAAGTAAGAATAATGATAAATTAAAGTGTTCAATATAAATTTTCGATGAACTCCAGATGTGCTACTGTTCGTCGAATGTTGAATGAAAATCAATAAGTTTTCCTTTCGGTATCTTAGGTTATAACTAACCATTGTAGAGCAAAAACTGAACTAGCTCAAACCTTTATTTTATGCAATTCCATATAAATGGGCCATTAAATTCACAAAGTACGATTTCAATTTGACTTGCATATTTCAGAGGAAAGTTTTACCCTCCAGAAACAGAAAGCATCGATTCTCAACTTGGGCGATAATGTAAAATGTTGAATTGAATCTCGAAACAAACATTGGGCTACCTTTGTTTGCACAGAAACGAAATAACAATAATATGGTCTCCGGAGATGTATACAACCACTGCAAAATAAATAGAAACTTTTATTATGTAGCTGTATGTAGACCCGTTAGATTACTTTGTATACATATCTGTAGTAAGAATGAAACACAAGCTCGATTTCTGATTGATACAATAAATCAACAACATAATATAGCAGCTATTTCCCAATCCAGTAAATCAGGAAATTGTCGAATATCGAAGCTTTATCGCGTGACAAGATTTCAGAGATGTAGGTATACTAGAATATCGATTCAACCCTCAGAATTTGATTTATTCATAGGTTGCTTTAGTATTATATGTTTGATGGTATTATCTAGCTTTTTCACTTCACATTATTTAGTTCCATTTTATTCAATTGGATGATGTCATCAAAACTTTTAAATGATTGTTATTTTTTTATTATTTGATATCAGCCAATGAGAATGAAACTACAACATAAAATGAATGTGTTATTGCTAAGAGAAGACAATTGATTGATAATACAACAACAATATATATATATATATATATATATATATATATATATATATATATATATATATATATATATATATATTCAAGCAATTGTATCGGGAAGCGGTCAGTATTGATTGAAATCCCAATTATTCTCGATATTTCGCCATTTATTTTATGGCTTCTTCAGGAGAAGCTACAAAGTGTTACAGTCAAATATATATAAAGAGATTTTCTACCATTACTTACAGAGATTATTAACACACACACATATTAAAATAATAAAAAATATAAATAATAAACATCGATTATCACAGATGAGAACAGAAAAACGAATGACCCCGTACGAAAACAGCAAGGAGTTAAATTTCATCTAGAATATTACAGTAAATTCCACTAAGTTGATTTGTATCCATTTTATAGTTTAGTGCATTTTGTGTTTTTTTATGGTACATTTCAAGAAAAATACGATTTTATAATAATGATTTTCGTCTAAAATCTTTACATCTTCAAATTCAAAATGATGTCCTGTTTTCAAATGATGATCTGTGAGAGCACATGATCCTTTTTTTTATCTTGCAATCACTTCTGTGTTGCGTAATTCTTTGTGTGAACCACTGACCAGTTTGACCTATATAGCATACATTACAATTGCAGCAGTCTATTTTATAGATGACATCACTTTTTAATAGTGGTGGTGTGACGTCTTTAAACTTTCAAAAGAGTTTTTTATTAGTCAAGGTGTTATGTTTCACTATGCTGATGTCTTTGTACTGGTTAAAAAGTGCGATAATATTGTTTGTTAATCCATCTACATTAGTCAATTTAACATATTTTTTGCTGGTGGGGTTTTCACTTGTCTATATATATATATATATATATATATATATATATATATATATATATATATATATACATATATATTTTTATTTATTGTGCTTTCATCAATAGTTGGTTGAGACAATCGATCCATAATTTCATTGAAAACTAGCTCGCTGACTTCCAAAAAAATTAAGCTGTTTCAATTCAATTTAAATCCGAAAACCTCAACCAAAGCTTGACTTTTTACTGTGAAAAAATGTTGTACCGGACTGAACCATCAAATGATCTCAAAAACTATCCTATTTAATGTTCTTTCGAATATGGTATAACATTTCTGATTTTTCCTTTTCAAAAGTCTAAAAATTCTAATTTTTGTCATTGAAGTCGTGCTACTTGCGAAATACTTCAAATAAAAAATAATACTCAATAAAAAGTGCAGGCGTCTTTTGTCGGCAAATTACAACGTGGTAGTTGTTGTAGAAAATATCTGAACTTGCTATTTATTACTCTTTTTCATTCATTGTTGTAGGTAGGTGTCCTCATAATGAACAGAACATAAGGCCGTATTAATTATTTCAATAGATTGTTACATCATTGAAAGCAAATAAGGAAATTTTATCTGAAATTTGAATCATTATTTTCACAATAGATTTTCGAAATGTCTACCACCAACTCTTAAACACAACCTGCATTCTCAAAGATTGCCCTTTCAAACGCCTTAAACTCAAATCAGATATTTCACGTGCTGCCTGATTGATTCGTTGACGCAATTCATTTGCCGAGCGAATTGGTTTTCCATAGACCTTATCTTTTGAACATCAAGCAGAACGTGAATTGAATGATTTGAGTTCAATGCGTTTGCAAGGACAATTTTTGAGAAGATGCAGGTTGTGTTTAAAAGTCAGTGGTAGACATTACAAAAATCTACTGTGAAAATAATTTGGACGCCTACCTACAACAATGAATAAAAAAGAGTAATGAATAGCGGTTTCAGATATTTTCTACAACAACTACCACGTTATAATTTTATTACTTTTTATTTGAAGTATTTCGCAAGTAACACGACTTCAATGATACAAATTTGAATTTTTAGACTATTGACAAAGAAAAACCACAAATGTTATACCATATTCGAAAGAGCATTAAATAGGATAGTTTTTAAAATTATTTGATAGTTTTTAAAATTATTTTCGGATTTAAATTAAATTGAAATAACTTAATTTTTTTTCTTAGGTTAGCGAGCTAGTTTTTAAAGAACTGATGGGTCGATTATCTCAACCCACTATTGATGATAGCACAAGAAAAAAAAACCATAAGTTAAAAGTTATTTATATTCAAAACAGGCGAGAAAATGACGAAAAAGTACAGATTTTCCAGAAAAACATAAGAGTGGCAATATCTTGAAAACCAGAAAATTTTTACTGAAGTCATGTTGCTGTTATCTTATTGACCTGAAGCCAATCTACCTCCAGTGTCACTTTGGCGTGTTATTTACGGGACATATATGTATATATAATATATATATATATATATATATATATATATATATATATGTATATATAATATATATATATATATATATATATATATATATTATATATATATATATATATATATATATATATATTATATATATATATTATATATATATATATATATATATATATATAAATATATATATAATTAATAATATATAAATAAAAAAGATATATATATATATATATATATATATATATATATATATATATATATATATATATATATATATATATATATATATATATATATATATATATATTGGGTGTATCAGAGCAACAGAGGTCCAAGTCCATTTTACAAAGTTTTGTTTAATTAAGATATTTGCGTTTGTGTTTATAGGTAATTTCTTGTTATTTATTTCAAATTGGATTCATTAGATTCTTTTTGGCGATATATTAAATTTTATTTCTCTTATACTTCATGGATGATAAATTCAAAAACACCTAACTAATCAATCAATTAAGAAAAAAAAATGGACTTAGATCAGTGTTGCACTGAACGAATTCGTAGTAAGGTGCATTGTTTAATCCAAGTCACAAGAATAAAACTGAATTTAGCTAAAAGATTTTATGTTATTCATTTTACTTGCTCTTAAAACATTTTTTTGCAATTTCACAGAAAATAAGTTTGAATTGTAGAGTTACAAATTCAAATTTGTGTGTATTAGGTTGCACAGATGTTTTTATACTGAAACAAGTAAGTAAAATAAAATTTATATCAAAAAACAATTTTAACATGAATATAAAGAAAACTAGCTACTCTATTCGTCGAATTGGTATTCGTTGTTGAACTCTTCTTCACTCAACAACTAATGATTACTCTGATCCTGACCATCTTGGAAGAATGTTCTTGTATTAATTTTAACACGAAGATTTTTATGAAATGGATGAAAAATAGGTGATATAAAAAATAGAAGCGATTTTTTATCGTTCTTCTTTACTAAAGTTATGGCTTGTCGTTGCATGTACAGAGGCTCACGATTTACTGCTGCTAAAGATGTGGATTTCTTTCCAACGCACTTCTTTATTAAGGAAATCTCTCGAAAGTCCATAACATTTGAGACATTTTCTCTAAATAATAAAGAAAATGGTTGTCCACGTTTGAATTTGATGACTTCAATCTTCAGTTAATTAACTGAATTTTCAGTCACATAGTCAGATTCACTAATTGAAGCTGTACGTGTCCTGACAAGAAAAATAGGACTTGAGTGACCTTTGCTCTGAACATTTTCATTTTTAATTCACAGCAATACTAATCTAGTGGTATTTTAAAGGCAACTATTGAGAAGTGGACTTGGATCTTTGTTGCTCTGAAGGAACCGTATTGGGGGTACAGAAGCGAGATTAAAAAAGAAAATCGAAATTTTGTACTTGAACCACTGTTGTTCTGATGCACCCTATATATATATATATATATATATATATATATATATATATATATATATATATATATATATATATATATATATATATAAATATATATATATATATATATATATATGTATTTATATATATATATATATAAATATATATATATATATATATACTTATGTTGTATTATAGACCAACTGCATTTTTCTAACAATGATAGGCCAGGAAACTCGTGTCGAAACGTTAACTGCGCTATAAAGACAAATTGGAATATATAAAGGAATATCGGGATTCGGTCTCTGACAAATGAACTTAATCCGTTATATTCTCTATATTTCGTCACTAATTAGTGACTTACTCAGAAGATACTACAATAATACATACACAATTACAACATAAGCACAGTACGGAGATGTAGAATACAATCTTTTCAAATCAGAAAAATAAAAATATAACTGGATCAACTTATTAGAAATAGAAAGAAAAACAAGTACGCAATAACGAGGCACATATCTAAAGCAAAAAACCTGCTCATAAGACGAGAATCAAACAAGATATTTTGATATAATTATTTAAAATAAAATATCTTTTTTGTGTTTCATTAACTGATTGACACATTTGGTGATAAGTTTGATTCTCGTCCTATGAGCAGGTTGTTTGTTTTGGATTTTTGACTCGTTATTGCGTACCTATATGTTTTTATTTCTATTTATACTGAGTGACCAACTATCTGCGTTATATTTTCATGTTTTTGATTTTTTGACGTTTGAAAAGATTATGTTTTACATCTTTGTATTATGCTTATATTGTGTTTTATGTATTATTGTAATTTCTCCTGACGAAGTCACCAACAAGTGACGAAATATAGAGAATATGACCGATTGAGTTAATTTGTCACAGACCGCATTCCGATATTCCTTCTTCAATATTATATATATATATATATATATATATATATATATATATATATATATATATATATATATAATATTGAAGAAGGAATATCGGAATGCGGTCTGTGACAAATTAACTTAATCGGTCATATTCTCTATATTTCGTCACTTATTGGTGACTTCGTCAGGAGAAACTACAATAATACATAAAACACAATATAAGCATAATACAGAGATGTAAAACACAATCTATATATATACACTGTGTCCGTAAAGTATGGAACAAATTCATTTTTAGCTAAACAGACCATTTTACGAAATAATCATGAAACACGTCGATTTTTGATTTCAATTTACCGTATTTTAAAATAATAATCTAATATACAGGGTGAATTACTTTCGAGTAATGACGTCACCGTCATTTTTTTCAAATAGAACATCCCCATTTTGTCTCAATTTTCGGATTACTCTAGCTGAGCTGATTCCAAAAATATATCACATGTTGATTCCAATTGGTACAGGGTGGACAAAAATACAATAGTTTTGTGTGTGCTCATAAAGTTACGGGTAACATTCTTTATTAGTTAAATTAACAATATTATCAAAAATACTTATTGTCTAGCGGACAGAATATGATGGAATACATGACTTTATAAATGTTCGAACTGCAACCTTTGCTGTATTTGACAGTAACCCAAACGGTGTACAAATTCTTGTTGAACCTTGTGTATGCTTTCTTGAGTAATATTGTTTATTTCTGTTCAAATTATCTCTTTTAATTCTTCAATATTTGCTGGTTTCATTTTATAAACAACATTCTTCAGATGGCCCCACATAAAATAATCCAACGGATTGAAATCTGGTGACCTCGCTGGCCATTCAGTAGGTCCACGTCTACCAATCCACCTGTTCGGAAAAATTTCATCTAGGTACCTTCTAACATCTACAGCATAATGTGGAGGTGCACCATCCTGTTGAAACTATAAACTTTCATCAAAACCTCCAGGATTACGTCTGCTGGAAACAAATTACGTAAAGTAGGTACGAGATACCCCCTTAAAAACTCAAGGTACGTTGCCCCGTTTAAATTACCTTCGATGAAGTAGGGTCCAATGATTCGATTTCTTAAAATTCCAGCCCACACATTTACCTTTTGCGGGTATTGTGTATGATGCTCACGCATCCAGGGGGGTTTCCTTTTGCCCAGTATCTACAATTCTGACGGTTAACCTCGCCATTTAACGTGAAAGTGGCCTCATCAGAAAATATAATGTTTTGTACCAAGAGAGGGTCTCGGTGACATTTATCCATCATTTATTCGCAAAATTGTATTCTTCTATCGGAATCATCTTCGTTTAATTTTTGCACAAGTTTGATTTTATAAGGATGTCATTTTTCAAGTTTCAATAGTTTGTGTACCGTTGTTTTGCTAACACCGATATCGCGACTAGCTTTACGCACAGAAATGTGCGCATCTTCTTCAAAACTTAGTAAAACATCTAATGCTGTATCAGCATTTGCAGAGGGACGACCTGATTTACGTACATTTTCAACCGTACCAGATTCCCGAAATTTCTTTTCAATCTTACTGACTGTTGAACGCGTTATAGGTCTTTCTGCATATTTATCATTAAACAAATTGCACATCTGTCTCCATACCCAATCATCATAAGTATTTCAATTTTTTGTTTTACACTTTACTCCATTTCTACTTCAAATTAAATCTAAGCAATAATTAAAACATTCACGAATACCAAAAATATTGTAGTACTAAACTGTCACTGAACATCAATAAATTACTAAACAAATAATGACATTTCACAAAGAAATAGACGACTATGTTTTTTTTAAATTGATAAGAAATAATTTCTTTTATATTCTGTCTGCTAGACCACAAGTACCAAACATGTTTGAAAACAGCTCATTTTTATTAATCCAAAAATGTAACAAACTACAGGGTGTTACATTTAAACCAATTGTCGCTAGACAATAAGTATTTTTAATAATATTGTTAATTTAACTAATAAAGAATGTTACGCGTTACTTTATGAGCACACACAAAACTATTGTATTTTTGTCCACCCTGTACCAATTGGAATCAACATGTGATACATTTTTGGAATAAGATCAGCTAGAGTAATCCGAAAATTGAGACAAAATGGGGATGTTCCATTTAAAAAAAATGACGGTGACGTCATTACTCGAAAGTAATTCACCCTGTATATTAGATTATTATTTTAAAATACGGTAAATTGAAATCAAAAATCGACGTGTTTCATGATTATTTCTTAGAATGGTGTGTTTAGCTAAAAATGAATTTGTTCCATACTTTACGGACACAGTGTATATATATATATATATATATATATATATATATATATATATATAACTCAGTTACTAAAAAGATAGTTCAGTATCTTTTTAGTTTATAGTTTTTATCCAAAATAAATATATAAATAATTTCATTACCAACGCATATTCTTTAGTTGTATCCATTTTCCATTCAATTCAAAAAACATTTTTGCTTAGTGAAATTAAATCGTATATATCATTATGGCTGCTCTCGATGTACGGTTTGGTTTCACACATAAATTTACTAATTTGCGGAAAGAACTAGAAGGAGTGTTTAACAATTTCAGGAGTAATGCCAAGTGAGCATTCGTTACACCTGAATTGCTTGCCTATTTCCGTTCATTTATGGTATTATAGTAGCACGGACGTAAGCGTGACTGCTCACTTGAGGTGAACGTATACTGGCAGAGGTGAAATATTGTTCGAATTGAATTATCCATGGCACATCTTGAAACTAATTGGGTCAAAGATGGAGAATGAAATCAAAGGACTGCTGCATGTTTTTTTTTTGTAGAAAAAACGGGCAATCGAAAGTCTCTACTGAATCATTTTGTAATATAATATTCTTAAAAGAGAAACATACTATTGAATTTCCACTTTTAGCTAGAATTTTTTCGTTTCCTCGAAAATCACAGAAATCATCAAACCATCCTTTGCTATACATATATCGTTAGATAATTATTTAGATATTTATAATGCCATAAGTGCAGCTCATTTGACTAGGAGTTAATTAATAAACGACATTTCATGTCAAAAGTTCTGTATTATCTCGATCTAAGCGGTGAATTGTTTCCAATATCCTTGGTGGAGGGCGCTCTGGGTTGCTATTCAGATTTTAGTCCCGAACGCGATTTGTATTGAGAAACAAATAGAAATGTGTTAATTCACTCAGAGTCAAATGAGCTGCACTTATTAGACCTAATAAGATCGAAACATCTGTATGCAGATTTTGAGTAGGGATAACTTGACGTTTTTCTATAATTCACCGTTGGATTGTGAATTTACAATTCGCGTCGTGTAATATACAGTGCTTTCATGATGAAAGGAACAAATTCATTAAAAAATTAGGTTTCTATTTCATGTTAAAATCCTCGGACAGGTCGATTAGTATTTTTATTTGGGCATTTTTCGCAATAAAAATTTTGTATACAGGGTGTCTCATTCAAGAGCTATGGCTTTGTCATTAGTTTTTTTAAAGGTAATACCCTGTATATTATTTCACTTTACAATTCTACGATAAATTCTTATCACTTTTTGTGAACATACCATATGCCTCAACTCGATGGATTGCCAGAAACGGAGATAGTGGGTAATGAGAGGTACGATATGAAAACACACAAATGTAATTACTAATTTAATTTTTACATATGTTCAATCTGTTGTCCGTTTACTTCGAGACATTTTTGAAGTCGATTCAATGTTTCCCGTTGCACATTTTCAATTACTTCTGGACTGATAAGTCTTATTTCCTGCCTGATTCTCTCTTTTAGATCATCAATATTATTTGGTCTATTCAAATAAACTTTAGACTTCAAATAACCCCATAAGAAAAAATCCAATGGGGTTATGTCCGGTGATCTTGGCGGCCACTCAATCGGACCTCTCCGTCCTATCCATCTGTTGGGAAAAGTTGCATCAAGAAATTGTCGAACAGCGATTGAATAGTGAGGAGGTGCCCCATCTTGTTGAAACCATATCTCGTTATTAGGTATGTCAGGATCTTGTGGGTTAGGAAACAAAACAGCTAAAGCCGGAATGAGTTCGAACTGGAGAAAGTTCAAGTAGTCCTCTCCGTTTAGTGTTCCTTCAAAAAAATAGGGACCAAACTATACGATTTCGAACAATCGCTGCCCATGTATTAATTTTTTGAGGCCGCTGTGTGTGGCATTCTTGCATCCAATGAGGATTCTCGGTCGCCCAATACCTACAGTTTTGTCTGTTGACGTGGCCATTTAAAGTAAAGGTGGCTTCATCAGAAAAAATTATGTTTGTAATGAAATTTAGATGTTGATTATGAATTTCAAGAATCTGCTCACAAAACTGTACTCTGCGGTCAAAATCGTCTTCTAATAATTCATGTACCAGCTTAATTTTATAGGGATGATACTTCTTTACCTTAAGTATTTTATGCACGGACCCTACTGATAAATTGAAATTATTGGAAATTGTAGTAATGGATGTATGAGGGTTATCTTGGGTTTCTAGTAGAACGTTCAGCACTGTTTCTTCAGATACTCTCGGTGGTCTTCCTTTAGGTAAATCTCTAACGTGGCCGTATCTCCTGAATTTTGATTCAATTTTGCTGACTGTCGATCTAGTAATTGGCGGACGATCAGGATGATTTTCATTGAATAGATTGCAGACTTCTTCTTGTGAACGCACCCTATCTCCAAAACCAATCATCATAAGTACTTCAATACGTTCTCTCTCAAGTAATTGCATTTTCTTAAACAATGAAGTAGTGTAGTGCCTGGAGCGTTAAAAACGTGAAAACTGCGGACTATACAGCACCAGTGAATGAATTCAGATGGTACATGTGAAATTTCATTCTTCAGATTTAATGACAATGTTTACCTAAATTTTTTTTTGTACTTTTAATCCACATTTTAAATCTCCAGGTGCTCCACTATCTCCGTTATAATCTGGGAATCCATCAAGTTGAGGCATATGGTATGTTCACAAAAGTGATAAGAATTTATCGTAGAAATGAAAAGTGAAATAGTATACAGGGTATTACCAGTAAAAAACTAATGACAAAGCCATAGCTCTTGAATGAGACACCCTGTATACAAAATTTTTATTGCGAAAATTGCCCAAATAAAAATACTAATCGACCTGTCCGAGGATTTTAACATGAAATAGAAACCTAATTTTTTAATGAATTTGTTCCTTTCATCATGAAAGCACTGTATATATATATATATATATATATATATATATATATATATATATATATATATATATATATATATATATAATCAACTCTCTCGAAAAGCTGTTTGATAATTTTTCAAATTATTGAAGAATTTTTTTTCACTTTATGTATTATACAACTACACCAGAGTGTGTAACTTAAAACAAGTTTTCAAGGTGTCTATGTAATTTATAACTTGAGTACTTTAACAAAAAAGGAGCAAAAAAATTTTTGTCAAAAATAAAGCTTTATTTTGTACTCAAAATATTTTTCTTTTGTGCAAAAACTACATATCTAAACGTGCAGATGAATGTTATTGCATCAGTGTCTACATTATGCACCAGTCTGTACCATTTTTGAATAATTATTGTTCATGAACTTCGGAAACGAAGCCAGCAATATGTTTAATTGTTGTCATAAAAGTTATGTTCTACTGAATAATTTTGTCGTTTTTGATCGATGCTGATCATTGACTATAATTCATATTTTGATACGTGCATAATTAGATGATATGTCTATTGAGATTTTTTCGAATATTCCTCTCGAAAAATCATCTGATAAAAAATATGTTTTATTCTAAATATTTCGACAATGTTTAAAATAAAGCAGTGTATCTGTTTGAATATGAATATGATAGTTTTGTCAATATGAAATTATTCTTATATCTACATATTTATCCAAGAAATTTTCTGCTATACATTCAAATAATTGAGTTTTCTGAAAATATTTCCTTCAGAAACTTGTTTTTGTTACGAAAGAAGTTGTTGCTTTTTCACGTCATTGCTTGAGAAAAACAATTTATGGCTGCATAAAATAAATTTTTCAGAACACTAATTCTTTTGAAAAGTTGGAGATTTAATTTTATAAATCATATAGATGGAATAAATTTACTTCATATAAAACGAATCTGTCTTAGAAAGAGGTTGAGCGATATTTTCTTCATAAAAAATATTTTTCTGTAGTGAATAAGAATGGTCAGCATGCCTCTCCTATTTGTAATTTTAATTTGTGTGATTCAAAATACAGGGATAACAAATGAAAGACTTATGTAGTCCACATATAAATAATTCAGACAATCGTAAGAGAAACAATTCCTATCAGGACATGAAACTAGCAAACCAATAGTAAATAAAAATTATGAAAATTATGATGATTTCCTCAAACAGAAATCATACTAAAAGAAGGAAAAACAATTCAGTTGAGGATTTCTATCACTATTAAAATATTTATTCAGTGATTTAAGAGAGAATTTGAGAAAGGAGGTTGGCATAATAAATCAGACATGTCACAAAAACCACCAGGAGTTCAAGCTCAATGAGCTGAACCACACTCCTCTATAGTTGAAGTAGAGAAAGGATATTCCAAAGCTCTTCATTAATTCGCTGAAAATTCCATGGTGCATATTTCGTCGCTCCATGCTACAGGAATGCATTTGGTATGTTTATTAATTTCGTCCCACACACCAAGCGCATTCGCCATTTTACACCCGAATTGAAATCTTCAATAATAAAGAATAAAGTATAAACTTTAAAATAAAAAACACTTGGCTTATGTTTCACTATATGAAAATATTTAGATACTGTATTTAGCAGTAACGAATAGTCGACATGTTTCGAGTTATGATGAACTCATTATCAAGACTGACTACAGGAGAATATTACATCTGATTTTATAAAACAGACAAAAGCAAAGGTGATACCTGAAAATCAATTTGCTCGTTTACAAGGGCTAATTGACTATTATGGGCGGAACTTATTTCGAGAATTTCAAGAAGGTCAAGACGTTTACCCTTGTTACCTGAATGTAACAATTTGGTTTTGTTGAAATCCAGGAAGTGATTGAATTTTATACAATGCTCAGAGAAGCCAGTGGTATTTTTATTTTGTAAAATTGACTTTTTATGTTCTTCAACACGAATATTTATATTCCTTCCTGTCTGTCCAATATAGAAAGCAGGACATTCGTCGCAAAATATTTTGTAAACACCACTGTTTTCTCCGATGTTAGATTTTTCTTTATTATTGACCAAGAATGACTTCAAGTTTCTTTTATTTGTATAAATAGTTTTTAAGTTATTTTTCGATAGTCTGTTACAAATTTTGCTACTTAAATTCGTCGCATAATTTATTGGAAAGTATTTAATTTCTCTTCCACCTCACAGGGCGAGCCAACAATCATCAACCCTCATCAAAAAATGCCAATATCTTTGGAATGAAAAGAGATATCAGTTCGCGGTTTTGACAGGTCAATAAGTCATCAAATTTGGCTTTTCGTTGGCTAGTTAGAATTATAGCATTGCATATGAAATTTCTCAAAAAAAAATCATAAATTGAGCTAGGTGTTACATAACGCCCTCTAGTTGTCGATTGGAAAATTAAAAGTGATTTCATTATTTGCTACATTCAATATTCTTTGCATGGAGTCTACGTTTTCAAAAATCGGTTCATGCATTATGGAGTTACAGTCTTTTTCATGTCAAAAAAAGAGAACTTTCCCCACCATTTCAGAATAGGTGATACACAAAAATGACTTTAACAAAAGTTGTAGAATTATGACAGTAGTTTCTAAAGTTGATATTTTTTACCAGCCTAAATTGGGGAATATTTCGTAACAAATCCAATGATATTTTATAAGTGGTAGGTTGCGCCACCTAGCGGCAAAATATGGGCTCAAAAATATTTTAAATCATTTTTTAGGGCAGATTTTCATATAATAATATATCCCCAAATTCTAGGACATACGGTTTCCTAGATACAGCTGGTCGCCACCCTTAATGAATCACTCTGTATATATACATACATAACCAAGCTACTTCGCCAAGTACTTAGTTACATTGGCTAGTATTTTGGAGGTCCCGGGTTCGAACTGCCATGAGTTTTTCTCAGAGGCCTTCTCATGACGTTAAGTAATTCACTGCTTGCATACTTTCAAGGCTGGGTCATTATTATCTCCTGAACCCTACCCATACTTCCTTTGTTTATAAATATCCTGTCTCACACAACCAAAGTGCACTTTTACATACAAGTGTATCTGGCTTGGAGAGTTCATCCCCATAACTCAAAGCCCGCCTCTCTGACACATACTTCAGGAAGGAATAAAACACGCAAAATTTGCCAATCTGTTAATATATATATATATATATATATATATATATATATATATATATATATATATATATATATATATATATATATATATATATATATATATATATCTATATATAATTATATATATATATATATATATAAATATATAAATATATAAATATATATATATATATATATATATATATATATATATATATACAGGGTGTACCAATCCTACGAAAAACTTCGTTATATGGGTTATCACAAGAGATGTTATCAACAAAAATAGTAGATGTCTTTAAGGTCCATATTTTGAAATAATCTAGAACTATACAGAGTGCTGCCTAACTCCGTTACAAACTAAACATATGATATTTTAAATGAGAACCCCTGTATGTTATACCGAATTCGAATTGCTCACATTTTTTTGAAGATTTTGATGTAAGGTTTCGCTACGTTATATTACGGTTAAAATTATACTTCTGGTGACTTGTAGGTTAATCATTACGGTTTACAATAGATATTACAAAATAACTCTGTTTTTATGAACCTTGGGTATAGGGAAGGCTCGACAAAAATTAAAGATAAATAATGAAAGATTCTATTTGTGCTACAAAATACAGAAAGTTCTATTTGACAGAAGAGAGAAAATAAAGGGTTCAAATTTCCGTCCACCCTGTAGGTATCCAAAATGAAAAATAATTCTAATTCAATAGAATACGGAGATATTGCATCATATTACGAAACTCTGTTAGGCCAAATAAAATGTTTTTCTTTAACGTACAATAAGCTACTGAGCGTTTATTTCCCTACGATTTTCAAATAAACGTGTCCATACCTTTTGAAGGACTCTGTATAACGTAGCAAAACTTGATATTATAAGCTTCAAAAAAATGTGAGCAATCCGAATTCGGTATAATGTACAGGTGTTCTCATTTGAAATATCATATGTTCAGTTTGTAACGGAGTTATGCAACACCCTGTATAGTTCGAGATAATTTCAAAATATGGACCTTAAAGACATGTACTATTTTTGTTGATAACATTGTTTGATATCTCTCAAAATAACCCAAATACCGAAGTTTGTCGAATATTGGTACAACCTGTATATATATATATATATATATTTATATATATATATATATATATATATATATATATATATATATATATATATATATATACCACCCCCATAACTTTTTAATGAATACTTCGATTTTATTGCAATTTGGGTGGTTTATCTTAGACATAATTTTGAGTTTTTTCACATACAAAATCAATATGGCTGACTTCCGGTTTCACAGAAAACGATATAAAAATTAAAAATTGAAATGGAACACCCTATATATTTTTACATATTTTAATTCTGAGGCTCCAAATACATACATTCTATTTGTTAAATTTTTTTTTCATATTTCGTAAACAGGGTCGGTCTCAGGAGCAAAGGGAACTAATAAGAATAAGATTTTCAATAACTACTTCGTTATTTAGAAATTGAGAAAACTGATGTGTGAATCATTTTGAAGGAATTTGAAGGAGCTTTTTCATATACAGGGTGGCCCATGTATGTTTCTATTTAAAAAACTGCGTTTTGGTTCGAAAAAGAATTTAATCGTTAACAAACTTCACGAAAAAGAACTTTTTGGAAAATTATTACTTTAGGCGATATTTTAAATGAATTATCTATGATTCAAACGACGTCGCAGCCATCTACGATAAAAAAAAACAAAATGAAAAACAAAATTGAAACGGCGCTAGAATTGACATTTGACAGATGTAATGTATGTATTTGAAGCCTCAGAATGGAAATATGTAAAAATATATAGGGTGTTCCATTTGAATTTTTAATTTTTATATCGTTTTCTGTGAAACCGGAAGTCAGCCATATTAATTTCGTATGTGAAAAAATTCAAAATTATGTCTGAGATAAACCACCGAGATTTCAATAAATTCGAAGAATCCATTAAAAAGTTATAGGGGTGGCCCATCACTCTTAATAAACGTTTTTACTTGTTTAGAAAATACGATTCATCATAAGAAACTTTAATTTTTTCATACAGGGTGGGTACAAACTGCAAAAATGTCATTTTCCTTAAGACTGAACATACCTTATTTTGAAAGTTACGAAAAAAAGCCACTCTTGATAAACGTTTTTACTTGATGAAGTTATTATAATAATAATAATACGAACATTTTTATTAACATGTAAATAATACGATAACGATTTCACAATTCAAAAACTTCACCGCCATAATCAACAAATTTTTCTAATTGCTTTTTCAAATAAGTGATAGATGTTCTGATTTCTTCCTGAGATATCGATTGGACAGCCTGGATAATTCTGCCCTTCAGCACTTCAATATCATTTGGTACTGTGGTAGAAAAAACAATTTGTTTCAAACGGCCCCATAAAAACATATCGGCCAAGGTCGGGGCTTCTTGGGACCCACATCTGTGGTCAAGCCATTCTCTAACCTATGATGCCATGGATAGATATCGCGCACCATACGCTCACTTTTTTAAAATATTGTCTTCTCGCCATAACTCTGAATTCGGTATTTTCTAAAGGCCAGTACCTAAGGTGCTCGGTTATAACGGTTTCATTGGTAGAAAATGTACTTTCATCAGAAAACATGATATATTTATAAAAACAAAATTTTATCTTCTATCCACAAGCAATAATCAAGTCATTTCGCGTCATCTCCCTCTTCCAATCTTTGATTAAAGTGCGGTTTATTGACAACAAGTACCTGTCACCTTAAGTGTCAATATTATTTTAACTAGGTTCACCTGTCAGAGGTGTGCCAGAGAATAATTTTTGGGAAATAATTTTTACATAGGTAAACCTATTAATGAATAATTCTACTGCGGTTTGTTGTGTAGAAAACACATTCATTAAAAGTGACCTCTTTTCATAACTTTCAAAACAAGCTATGTTTACTCTCAAGGAAAATAACATGTTTGTAGTTTGTACCCATCCTGTATGAAAAAATTAAAGTTTCTTATGATGAATCGTATTTTCTAGACAAGCAGAAACGTTTATTAAGAGTGACTTTTTTCATAACTTTCAATAAAAGGTATGTTTACTCCTAAGCAAAGTAACATTTTTGCAGTTTTTACCCATCCTGTGTAAAAAAATTGAAGTTTCTTATGATGAATCGTATTTATTAAGAGTGATTTTTTTTCATAACTTTCAAAAAAAGGTGTTTACTCTTAATCAAAATAAAATTTTTGCAGTTTGTACCCACCCTGTATAAAAAAATTAATTTTTTTTATGATGAATCGTATTTTCTAGACAAGCAGAAACGTTTATTAAGAGTGACTTTTTTTCGTATCTTTCAATTTTTAGTCCATTTGTCCTCTTGTAAACCCCATCCGTGGACATACTGTATATATATATATATATATATATATATATATATATATATATATATATATATATATATATATATATTTTTATTTATATATATATATATATATATATATATATATGAGTGCTTTGAAATTTATCTGAATTTTTTTCATCATTGTCTTGGAATACTTATATAAAAATCATTTAAAGTTTTTCGTTTCACTGTTGACTGAATAAATTAAATCCCAATTTCTTTTGAACTATGAAATGATTAATAGGTTGATTTGAAAAAACTATTATTAGTCGAGTTGAAGCTGTGGGACTGTAAAAGCCTTATAGTGGATTGTACTAAACTTTTACGGACTTATATTGATAATAATCAGAATGTTCACACTTTTTGAATCCGAATGTATGAACCCTCAAACAGACATTTTCAAGAATAAGCATGTATAAATCCGACCGAGATTCTAAATTCTGTAGAATTCAGGTGAAACTGTATGTGTTCTATTTTCGACATCGGTAAGTTTTGACTTATGTATAAAGTTCAACATTCAAAGGATTGCATGGTCCTTATTGACCTCTTGTTCTTATATGAATTAATTATCGGTTTCTAGGATATTCTACAATGGTACATTGTTAGCCCCCTTCACAAATAGTGATACGTGTTTCAATATTTAGAGCATAGTTTCTCAGAATAAACCCTGAATAGAACTACTTAATTAAATTCAGGGTTATACAATTTTTGCATTTAAAGTGTATCAACAATAAATTGTATTTTCATCTTAATCTGCGCAAATAAATTGTTTTATATGAAATATGTATGTAAATATGAATGAATTAAAGAATATACATATTTCATATATAACAATCTATTTGCGCAGATTAAGATGAAGATACAATTTATTGTTGATACACGTTAAATGAAAAATTTTAATAAATGATGGAATATGTGATGAAATATTATTGAAATTGAATCAAAACTATTTCATCAAATTTTATGTCAAAACCGTTTACAAATTTAGCGAAAAACAAAATGACAAGTTGATTCAATCATCATAAAATTATCTTGTACTAACTATAAGTTATTCCATATCCCACAAAAATTCACAAAATAATACTGAATAGTTTCAGTGAAACATACATTATCGCTAATTAAACCAATTATAACTTTCTCTCCAACTGAAGATAAAACAGAGCACAGAAGATTTCAAAAAAATATAACAAAAATAATCTGTACATATAAAAGCAAACTGAACTACGCATTTTGATTCAGTGTATAAGTGCTGGTATTATTTATGCTGAAAGTTTTGACGAAACTGAATTGCTCCCAAAGGTGCAGGGAATAATTCACAGAGGCAATAAAGCGGGCTCCGTTTGTCAAATATATTTATCGTTCACAATTTCTGCTGCTGAATTAACTTTTTGTATCAACAGTAGTTAGGTACTCGTCGTCGAAAAAGGCATATATATTACTATGAATTTTCTGTAGGGTAAGAAATGATTATTATTCTTCAAGAACATTCCGATATAATTACTATTATCGATTTGTCGAAACAAAGGTTATTATTTTGAGAACAATATCACTAGTCCGCAGAACGTGATCATACACAGATGCGAGATAATCAGTAAATATTGCTTGAAATAGGCGTTATTTCCATGTTGACAAAAAAACCATCAGTATTCAGTAATGAGTTCTTCAAAACATTTAAATTATGAATTAATTTAATTCTTTCGTTGATATTGTATAGTGATCTGAAATTTCCCAACCATGACAGAAGTGAGATTTTCTATTTTAAAGTATACGACATTCCTGAAAAATTATAGGAGAACACTAAACTGTTTTTAAACACCAGTTGGGCGATCATCGCCAAATTTGGCAGATCTCATCTTAATTTCGAAGAGGTTTTCATCTATTTTTCTAGTAAGTGCTGCAGTGCATCCTCTTCCATACTTCCATCACATATATATATATATATATATATATTAAAAATTTCTCACTTCACCTTATTACCTGGTCATTTATATAATAAAGATTTGGTTTGGTTTTTGGTTGTTCCAGGTTCGTAAAAATACTTTAAATTACTAGATTAATTCGTTTAATAGACGTTTCAGGACTAGTACTCCCTTCCTCAGTATCTAAAATATAAATATAAAAATCTCAATAGACCAACATTGACTACACAAATATTACACGTTTAACCGCTTACCTTAGTATAGACAATAAAATAAACATAAAAATAAACACATCTAGAGTATAAAACAATATCGTCAAACAATTATTATAATATATATTTTGAAAATGATTTTCTTTATTTGTTTGGCATGTCAATGTCAAACTTGGTGATGTATTAGTTCTTTTCTTATTCTTTTCAGTTTGACTTGTTTTTAAGAAACGGTAGGTAGAATTGACTAAGTTGTTTGATGTCTTGTCTGTCGTTCACTGTGTTCTCTAAATTTGTCTGTATATGGAACATTTCGTGTATTTCTCTATGTTTCTTGTTCCTTTGTGTTGTTAGTATTTTCGTTTCTTCGTAGTTAAAATCATGATTTTCCGTTAATTTGTGTTTGTTCAGTGCCGTAGTTGCTGCTTTTGTGTATTTGTGGGCATTGCAGGACCGGATAAATGCCCACAAATACACAAAAGCAGCAACTACGGCACTGAACAAACACAAATTAACGAAAAATCATGATTTTAACTACGAAGAAACGAAAATACTAACAACACAAAGGAACAAGAAACATAGAGAAATACACGAAATGTTCCATATACAGACAAATTTAGAGAACACAGTGAACGACAGACAAGACATCAAACAACTTAGTCAATTCTACCTACCGTTTCTTAAAAACAAGTCAAACTGAAAAGAATAAGAAAAGAACTAATACATCACCAAGTTTGACATTGACATGCCAAACAAATAAAGAAAATCATTTTCAAAATATATATTATAATAATTGTTTGACGATATTGTTTTATACTCTAGATGTGTTTATTTTTATGTTTATTTTATTGTCTATACTAAGGTAAGCTGTTAAACGTGTAATATTTGTGTAGTCAATGTTGGTCTATTGAGATTTTTATATTTATATTTTAGATACTGAGGAAGGGAGTACTACTCCTGAAACGTCT
>JARQZK010004341.1:787500-832500 GCA_030704885.1 Cynegetis impunctata
ATTCCAGATATTTGGTTTTTATGATTTTTGAAATGTTTTACAAATAAGTATCTGTCTGGAAATCTATATTGTCGCGAAAGAAGGGATTCAAGATTTGCGATGGTAGTTCCAATATTTAATTATTAAAAATGAGCTCTGTTTCGAAGGAAAACGCAGCTAACTGAGAATTTTCAAAAGTATGACATAAAAGTTTGAATTTGATGTTGAACCGGTGGGCGTCCCACGACATTAAGTTTTATTGACGCATTAAATAGAGTGTGGGCTATAATGTCTCAATGTAAACGAAATGCTACAATATACTGCAGTAAGCGAATACAATGATCTCCTTTGAAAGGACTATGTAGTTGTTGGGAGTTGAACTTTCACCAAAATAGTATCCTGAGTTATTAGGTACACTTACGTTATGAAAGAAAATTATGAATTTGACTTTTGGTGCTATGAATTCTACTTGAATTTTACTGAATCCATTTTTATTAATTCACTATCAGTTTTGTAGAACCATTGCTCCAGTAACGTTTTCTCCAATACGATGAAGTTTGTTGGTTGGCTTAATAATTTGATTTTCCAATACTAATTGTGGATCGATGAGGGTAGTTTGTCTTGAAAATCTGGTTGCTTCGATCTTGATCCGAATTTGAAGCAACCAACTTTTTAGATCCCGCAACAGAAATAGTTTTAAGATTACTATTTATGGATTCAGCTTACGCAACACATTGATGGCCAGATGTAGAAATATATATATTTATATATATATATATATATATATATATATATATATTATATATATATGTATATATATATATATATATATATATATATATATATATATAAATATATATAATTATATATATATATATATATATATATATAAATATATATATATATATATATATATATAAATATATATATATATATATATATATATATATACATATATATATATAATAGATATATATTCATTCGAACTTTCTTAACCTTTGCTGGATTACACCTATTTTCCATGTTTTAGTAATAACAGACTATTGAGAGTTGACATGAGGCTTGTTTGGAAAGTTGTTGATTGTTCGCTAAAAAATGTTTTCTTTTTTAATTCAATTCAGAATTCTAGATTCTTTCCTTTTCGAAATAGAGCTACTCAATCCAGAATGCACCGAACAATGATCCTTTTACTAATCAGATATGTGTACGATTAAAATTGAAACATGAATCTATGGAGATCTCTTTAACATTATGAAATTTTGTTTCTACGTTAAATCATAAAAAAATAGACTGATTGTATATATATATATACATAAATATTTATATATATCTATATATATATATATATATATATATATATATATATACCTATATATATATGATTCCTTTTATTTGTATATTTCTTCTTTTTGGTTTTGCTAGAGTCAGTGTTTACATAAAAAAAATAAAAGCAGCTAAATAGAAGGAGTGAAATATTCTTAATAAAAAGATATTCAGAGTGAAGTATTCTTTATTCCACCGTTTCTCAGAGCTATTTCATATCGGTTTTTGAAAATCTCGAAATCATTTACGATAAAATGGCTTGAGCGCCAAAGTAAATTTATTCCTTTTTCAACTTTCCTCTAATAGAATGATTAAAATATCCTTGATAATAAGATATTCAGAGTGAAGTATTCTGTATTTCCCTGTTTCTTGGGCCTCACATTCTAGGGAAATTTATTTGTTTTTCAATTGGGAATACTTTTAGCCGACCGAGGCTGGATTTCTCCTACAGTTCTAAGACATGTCACTATTTCGGTGCTGTTTAATCTAATATATCAAAAAACTCTATAATGGAGAGGGCGGAATAAATAGGAAATACGAGAGTCTGACGTCGGTATTTCAAAGCGAAAGACAGGTTTGATACTATAATTTCTCATTGTAATGTGTATTCTCGGAGGATCGAGTCTGAGTCAGGATTCTAACGTTCTGAATGTTATTGCCTTCGGTATGAGAAATATAAATGTCCTTTTTAAAATACGAAAAGACCTGGATTTAAAACGTGAAAGCAATCGAAAGCATTTCTCAGTTTCAGAAAATTCGGACAGAAAAATAGATGGAATGAAATAATGAGAAGAAATATTGAGAATAATAACATATTCCCAAATGAGTTAGTTTTATTTTGATGGAAAATTTCGAAGAAACCTGCAATATAAAGAAAATAAAATCATCAGTTTTGTATTTCAGGATGAAAAAGAAGATAAAATCCTATTTAGAATATAAAAAGGTCTGGATTCAAAACGTGAAAGCAATAGAATGGATTTCCAAGAGTTTCGTACATTTATGGCGAAAAATTAATGTAATGAAATAAAGCGAGGAAATGTTGAGAATAACAACAAATTCAAAAATTAGTTAGTTCCATTCATTTTATTTTGATGAAAAGTTTCAGTGAACTCTTCAATATAATGAAAATAAAATCAGCAGTGATGTTTATCAAAATAAAGAAGAAGATAAAATCTCCAGCTTTATTCCTACGTGGCTCCTGAAAGCTGTCAGCCCTTATGATCTAAAAACCGTTGGACAGGCAAGACCTACCTAATGATGTGATTCGATCCTTCCCTGGGGCAGGAGAGCATTCCAAAAAGTTAATTTTTCTGTGTTTTATGATATCTTCCCTGCCTTGGAAAAATGAGCTTGAATAGGGAGAAATCATGTATTTTTTGGTATCGTTGAATCGGACATTGCTTCTAGAAAACCGGAAATTGAAGCAGAACTGCTTCCGGCAGGTCACTTCTGCCAGCAGGTCTAAAATCATTTGCATTTTAACAGGGCATAACTCGGAGACCTGGAATTTGACCATTAGGTCAAGCTACAGAGATTTTTTCATGTAAAAAGTGTTAAAAGAAAATCAGCTGCGCCATTGTTTGTAAAATAGTTCCATATGATATAGTGATATGTTTTTCACTCGACTTTATTATTTATAACTTTGTTATCATCAATTTTATGCAAAAAATAGCTTTTTTTTAGTTTTTTGTTTATAAAATTGAAACTATCAGAGTAATCGTGATGGTGTCAATAGACTAGTTGTAGGAAATGAAAAGACGAAGAAAATGAGAGGTCGGACTACTCGATCAAATCCTTAGTTTGAGAGAAAATCGGAAAAAACCGGCCAAAATGCAGTTTTTTCAAAAATTCATAACTCGGTTATTTTTTTGAGTTGTAGCGTAGATCCTCCGGTCAGTATTAGTTATTAATATAATCTTTATTTGTGCGAAGAGCAGAAACTGTCCGAACTGTCCAGTCTGATCGAGTCTACCGATCTCTCATATTCTTCGTCTTCTGACTTTCTACAATTACTCTAATAAGTTCAATTTTATAAGCAGGAAACTAAAAAAGACGCGATTTTTTGCATAAAATTGTTAATAACAAAGTTATAAATAACAAAGTCGAGTGAAAAACATATCACTATATCATATGGAACTATTTTACAAACAATGGCGGAGCTGGTTTTCTTCTAACACTTTTTACACAAAATGCTCACCCTAAATCTTTGTAGCTTGGTCTACATGTAGGTTCGCCATATGTTGCTGTACAAACCCGTTGTCGATGATGTCCGTCGAAAGTGGTGCTATTTTGCTCAAATGGACGGTGGAAATTCAGGTCGAATTTCTCCCACATATAAAACGATTTTTCAGAGAGTACGAGAGATTGAGGGTGAGAGAAATGGAGCTAGGGATGAGCCACTTCGTTGGGAATGTCAAGGGGTATGCATATACACCAAGGGTTAAGCAACTATGTCAAGGGCTTTGAAACTTGGATCATATCTTCAATCA
Source organism: Cynegetis impunctata (assembly GCA_030704885.1). Taxonomy (NCBI): domain Eukaryota; kingdom Metazoa; phylum Arthropoda; class Insecta; order Coleoptera; family Coccinellidae; genus Cynegetis; species Cynegetis impunctata. The sequence continues at coordinate 791,292 of JARQZK010004341.1, forward strand.
CATTGAAATAATACCTTAGATAACAGGACAGAAACACAACAACTATGTTTAATATTTACATAGTCAATTTTCCAACAAAAATCAAAAGTATACACATATAGACCAGGGTAGAAGCCTTTGAAAATGATAAAAAGTGAAAGAAAATAATAGTAGAATGAAACTGAATGTAAAAGGAGGAAAATATAATAAAAATTGAAGGAAAAATAATTTATGGGCGATCTGAGGTCGGAAAGGGTAAGGGGGTGAGGTTTTAAGGGAAAAAAACGATTTATCTCGATTTACGGCAAAATTAGAAGTCCTATGGAAAAAAGTCGAATAGCAAAGTTGTAGGTAATAAAAATATCTACAAATTTTGTATTCACACTTTTTCCACATAACCTCAAAATTTATGTTAAAAATTCAAAAAAACAGGTTTTTTGTTTTTTATTTTTATCTTCTGTAGAGAAGATTTTTTCAACGAAATTTAGTGAAAACTTACCTTCTTATGTCCCGAAAACACTGTAATTTATTCGATTCAAAATATTCATTTTTTCACCTTATTTTGACTCAACATCGAAAAAACACCCTAATTTTCAATCGAAAATTCTCCTGTCAAAATATCGAGAAGTTGGTGTTCTTTATGTTCGCTAAAATCTCTACTTTGCGATGGTGTGTACATTACTGTAGTAAATGTTCTCAGAAAATGCAAAAAATCGAAAAAACTCGAATTCAAAATTTCAATTTGGCAGAAGAATGAAACGGTTGAAGAAATCATGAATAAATATTTGCGCTACGTAGGAAAACATTACGCAGCAAGCAGCTATATTGTTTTTGATGGGTACCTCGAAATTAAGAAATCAGTTACTGTCAGAACAGTACCAGCAGTTAATTCAACTAAAAGAGGAGAACATAGTCCTAGAAAAACCTCAGACAATATTCCAGAATTCGATTATGAAAACCATACAAAAATACCATTTTTGGAAGAAAAATTTTTATCTAACGAGAAAAACAGGGACAAAATAATAAAAACTTTAATGGAAAGGTTACAATCACAAGGATTTTCCTGTAAACAAGTAAAAGAAGATGCTGATGCTAACATAATTTTAATAATCGAACTCTGGAATATTGTCCTTTAGTTGAATTAACTGCTGGTACTGTTAACTGCTATGACAGTAACTGAAATTTTTTAATTTCAAGGTACCCATCAAAAACAATATAGCTGCTTGCTGCGTAATGTTTTCCTACAAAGCGCAAAGCTCTATTCATGATCTCTTCCACCGTTTAATTTTTCTGCCAATTTAGAATTTCGAATTCGATTATTTCTCGAGTTTTTGAATTTTCTGAGAATACTTACTATAGTAATGTATACATCATCGGAAAGTAGAGATTCCAACGAACATAAAACACACCAACTATTTGAACAAAGCTGAGATTTTGACAGGAGAATTTTCGATTGAAAATTAGGGTGCTTTTTCGATGTTGAGTCAAAATGAGGTGAAAAAATGAATATTTCGAATCAAATAAATTACAGTGTATTTGGGACATAAAAAGGTAGGTTTGCATCAAATTTCGTTGAAAAATATTTTTTTCTGTAAAAGATGAAAATAAAAAACCAAAAACTTGGTTTTCAGAATTTTTCACATGGATTTTGAGGTTTTGTGGAAAAGGTGAAAATAAAGAAGTTGTAGATCTTCTTATTACCTACAACTCTACTGTTCGACTTTTTTCCATAGGAATTGTAGTTCTGCCGGAAATCGAGATAAACCGTTTTTCACCCTTAAAAACGTACCGCCTTCCCCTTCCCGACCTTCGATCACCCGTGAATTATTTTTCCTTTCATTTTTATCACATTCTCCTCATTTTCTAATGGGTTTCAACCAACTATTTTTTTTTTTTTTTGGTTCCAAAAATCATCGACCCTGGTCTAATATGAATCCATTGAATGACCCGAGAATTTTTTTTATCATTCACGTCTATTTTCTGTATAAAATATGAAAAAGTGAAAATGAAAGCATTTCACATAACATTATACTTACAAAGACTCTTATTCTCATATAAAGTTGAAATCAGTTTAGTAGCTCGACATCGAACTTCATATCCCACTTTCAGACAATAGAGCTTTTGTCTTTACAATCAACATGGCAAAGCACTAAAATGAATATGATAGCAAAGCAGTACGTCCTGTTGAAGTCCGGCAATTATATTTGAAATGACAAATACTCAAGTTTTCATTTTAGGCACGAACTAACCAGCGCTATCATATTCACACATAATGAAATTGACAACTTGTATTAATTCAATTAACATGTGAGTTTCCGAAGCTTTCTTCTAGAATAATTTATCAAATGAAGTGATTTAGTCCAGAGAAAATCTGAACTGAAGAAATATTTTTCATCTGAAGTTTCTAATGACTCAATAGTCACTGTTTCGAATCCGTAAAATATTTGAATATATTTTAGTAGGGGAAAGTGGGGGGGAGCATTCGACCGTTTAACCTTCGAAAATTTCTTATGAAAAATGTGTTCGAGAATTTGTATTATTTGATCAGCGTGACAGAACAGTTTCGCAGACAAAATGAAAAAAATTTCTTGTTAACACTTCAATTTAACGTTTGGTGACAAACATACATGTGGTTGAATTCTACCTACTCCATAGCGCGGGGTGGATGGGACCACATAATTTGATGAAATAAATATTGTTCAGAAACGTATATAAGCGTATATTCCACAGTTTGAACTTCAAATTGAATCTTTATAAATAAACCATTCTTGCTGTTCCTAAATTTTTGGCTCTAGAAAGAATGCTCATAATATCGTCTCTCAAGAATAGAAATATTTTCAATAGAGGGAAACAAAAAAGTGTTTTATTAATTTTTCCTTCGGTGAAAATTAACATTAATATTATTTAATCTCCTTGTGTCACTAGGTTTTCACTTTGCAATAACCTTTCAAAGCAGCCACCTCTATAGTTTTTCTCCTCTCACTCTCTGCCTGTTTTCCGCATTTGACTACCGGTCAAATGCTTCTAATTCGAATAGGACGAATCCGTCCCATAACGCGGCCTAATATAAACCTGCCTTAAAAAAATACTTTGCAATATTTTTAGGTTATGTCACAATACGAGAAAGATGTATTTGAATCAAATATTTTCTAGAACAAGTAGGGGAGAGGAGGGTAAGATGGAGAGGGCGGGTAAGATGGTTATCTCGAATTTCTATGTTATGGAACTAGGTGGCAGCACTAATTGGGCACGGTATAATGTCTGTGATACTTCTCTATTATCTGCAGTATTATAGAGCGGCTTGCTTTGCGTTTTCCAGCGGCCATTAGGAATTTTGTTTTTTACCGACTTGACGCAATAAAAATTTCTTTTTTTCTGTGACGGGAAAAAAGTTTGACATTTTGTCTCCGATGACAGGTAAAGAAATATCACTTTTTGAAATTACTTTTTTCCCTGGGAAAAAAGTGAGTACTTTTTTCCCGGATATATATACACATAAGTAAAGGTAGATATTTAATTTTAGAATATTTTACTATACAAAAGTTACATTTCCTTTATATGTAATAATAGTTCCTTGAACTATTCGGTACAACAATGGAATTTTCTTGTGTCGAAATTATATTCTTCAGTAGGTAACTACAAATCTCCTGCTTACTTCATTCTTTGTTTGCTTGAGTTTCACAATTAATAACGATTCCGAATCTTCAATATCATCTAATGTTACCTGGCTGATTTCATAAATTCGACAAGCTCCTGCAATTCCAAATACAACAACAACCTTGGCCATCAAATAAAATTCATCGGGAGCATTATTTGAAAAATCACTAATTTATGTACTCGTAAATATCGCAGCTTTCTTGGTCGTGTAACCTTTCCCATTTTGTTTCAGAAATGTAGTTAGTTTGATGACGGTGCAGTCAGAGATAACTCGGCATCAGACATTTTTTTCACTTCATATTATTCAAAATAACTATTAAAACAACTACTAAGTTCGTAATTTTTAAATCAAATCAATAGAATTAAATTGACAGATATTTGTTTACTTCAAAGGATTCCTTAGCAACGCAGGTCTAATTGTCGCTGAAAGTACAACAGCCTACCATTTTAAAAATTCAAATTTCGCATCTATAATTTTCTGACTTTAATATATTATAACAATATGTATTGTCAATATTTAATCGTCGTTTTCCTCGTCACAGAAAAAAATTATGTATTATACACGGGAAAAAATATTAGATTTTAGCTCTCGCTTTTTCACAACCTCGAGCTAAAATCTAATACTTTTTTCCCTTGTATAATAAATAACTATTAATCTCCTTGTGTCACTAGGTTTTCACTTTGAAATAACCTTTCAAAGCAGCCACCTTTATAGTTTTTCTCCTCTCACTCTCTGCCTGTTTTCCGCATTTGACTACCGGTCAAATGCTTCTGATTCGAATAGGACGAATCCGTCCCATAACGCGGCCTAATACAAACCTGCCTTAAAAAAATACTTTGCAATAGTTTTAGGTTATGTCACAATACGAGAAAGATGTATTTGAACCAAATATTTTCTAGAACAAGTAGGGGAGAGGAGGGTAAGATGGAGAGGGCGGGTAAGATAGTTATCTCGAATTTCTATGTTATGGAACTAGGTGGCAGCACTAATTGGGCACGGTATAATGTCTGTGATACTTCTCTATTATCTGCAGTATTATAGAGCGGCTTGCTTTGCGTTTTCCAGCGGACATTAGGAATTTTGTTTTTTACCGACTTGACGCAATAAAGATTTCTTTTATTCTATTAGTGGATTCTTCGTAATTGGTGAGTATTTTTATAGAATTTTCTGCATTATTTCGTTACTGTGTTTATTGAGGTACGGAATGCATTTTCAGTGGTCTGAAAATTTATTTTTGAATGAAAATTTTCCCACTTTTGTGAAGAGAGTACGTCGTCGGGTAAGATGGAGACGTAGGTAGGTGGATAAGATGGTCATCTCCATCTTACCCTTCAAGACAGTCATCTTCAACTACTCAGTTTATCGTTGAGCCATCTACTTCTATCTTCACTTTGCCAACTGCCTCAAAGAAAACATGCAGAAATCCAATGCGAAAACCTCCATCATTACATGCCACGATTACACCCGTCAAAAACTACTGAATAATGCAGAAAACAATTGGCCAAGTGGTTGCGCACGAGGGGTTCCGTACAATTTTAATTTTATTATTTTTTATTGAAGTAAAAATACAACTGAGTATTCTATGAACATTTCGAGTGCCTACCTGTAGCCATTATTGATATCGAGCAAAAAAGGGCAAAAAAATCGCTTTGTTTTATGGGAGCCCCCCTTAAATATTCATTTAATTTTGTTTTTTGTATTTGTTGTTATAGCCGCAACATAAATACATAATCTTCGAAAATTTCAACTATCTAGCTGTCGCGGTTCTTGAGATACAGCCTGGTGACAGACAGACGGACGGACAGACAGCGAAGTCCTAGTAACAGGGTTCCGTTTTCACCCTTTGGGTACGGAACCCTTAAAAGAACGATAAAGAACTGAAGAGGCACAGTAAAATAGAAACGATGAAAGAAACGAAGAAACACAAACATATTGAAAAATTTATTTGACGATGAATCTTCAGATTCTTCTGTTTCTATGAAGTACATAGAAGAAGACGAGGATGTAGTCATCTACATCCTCGTCTTCTTCAATGTACTTTTGTTCTTAGAGATCGATGAAATTTGCATAATTTGCAATGAATTTGGAAGGAACGAAGTTTGGTTCTCTTGCAAGAAGTGCCACAAGTGGGCACACGCAGCTTGCACTGGGCTGACTTACGCAGAAGTCAAACAGAAGTCTTGGATTTGCGATTTTTGTTCCTAAGCAATAAAACGCTATTTATTTCAATGCTTTTTCATTCATATAGGTCCGGTTATAGTCTTATATCAGTTAGAAATGTTAGTCGCCATCTTACACTCCAGTAGTTTCATCTTACCCGCAGTAGCGGCTAAGATGGCGACTTTGACATGGGTGTCAAAAAGTTGAAAATTATAATGAATGTCCGGGTTATTAGCTCTACAAAAATTACAATGTATTGCTGAAATTCAGGCGATAGCAGACATCAAAAGGATTCATTGTTTCACTATAATTGGGGCTTAAAATAAATAAAATCCCTTAGGGTCTCCATCTTACCCTCCTCTCCCCTACGTTAAATTTTACAAAACTAACAATATATCTGTAATCAAAGAAATATTAAAGTGAAAAATATTAGCTTTATATGAATGCTTTAACTTTCATCACTTAAAATGCACAAGAAACTCTATATTGGTTCTCAATTCTGGCGCGTAAACTATTTTCTCTAAACTTTTCACATTTTAATAAAATTAATTCTTCACATGATATGAACTATCAGTAACCTCAATTTAATATCCATAAAAATCTGTAAAGTTTTTCAAGTTAATGAAAAAAACATTTGTATACTTTTCTCAACAAGTTGGTTTAATTAATTTCACAAAGGGGTAATCATCAACTGTCAGTCCAATATGAATTTCTGCTATTGAAATCGGAATAATCTGATGAATGATCAGCTATTATTATATATTCATTAAAAAAATAGATTAACTATCATTATCATATGTCTAGTTGATAGTGATTGATATTAATGTAAAATACGTTTAAATTAATTGCATCAGTTGTTGATCTACATGAAATATTTAGACCCAAAATATTTCACCTACAATTAACAAATTATAGAGCTATCGATTTGAATTGTATCTGCAATAAGAAATAATTTGAGAATTGAAAATTAGACCAAATACAAAATGTATAAAAATCATTCAAAACATAACAATTTCATATTCAAGGAATCGAAGAGTTAAAACTAAAATAGTTTATTAACCTAGTAATTAGTTTTTCGAACAGAAGAAATTGCTTGTTTGGCAAAAAATGATAAATTGGGAAATCTTCATTTCTGTGATGTACCATATGCTGAAAAACATTATTATTGTGAAGAATAATGTAAACATAGCCACGTGACCGAAGGTTATAGCATTTCTACAAACATAGAAAGTTGTTTATAAAGTAAATGAATCGAATTTCTTCAGAAGTGACCAAACCAACCAACCTACTTCTACCTGATGCTAGTGAATTTAACAAAAAATTACGATTGTAGAAAAAAATGAGCTTAGTTCTTTTTCTTTCAACAACAATAATAACATAAAACATTTCGAACAAATTGAATACCTTTAATTATAGAAATTGTTTGAATTTCAATATAATGTATATATATATATATAGTATATATATATATATATATATATATATATATATATATATATATATATATATATATATATATATATATATATAAATATATATATATATATATTTATATTTTTATATATTTTTATATATATATATATATATATATATATATATATATATATTGAATTGAATTGGCATTTACTTGGTGAAAGTTTATATACATAACTTCATAAAGAAATAAAAAACTAACTTTTCACAGGTTTAAATCAAATCTAATGAGTAAACGCGTTTCGTCATAACATTGACTTCATCTCGTACTAAATTATGGTATTACAAAACAATCTATTTATACGAAAAATTTAACATAACACAGGGGTTCATAGAGAAACTGAATAACAATAAGCAATTCATTCAGAGCTATTGGTAGGTACATTGAACAGATTAAGAAGAGGAGAAGGGTTTACTTCAATCTGGTCGTTAACTAGGTTTCCGGATATTTTATATTTATTGATGTATTGGGATTGCCAACAGTTGATTTTGTGGAGACTATTTTCTAACTGTAATATATTATAATTGTGATTAAAGGCATGGTTTTCTTGGATATGATGACACGCATAATAAGAGACCGTTTTCTGCTTAATATAGCTACGTTGGTATTCGTGTATTCGAGTTTTGAAATTTCTAATTGTACGTCCTATATAGAATTTTTCACAATCGTTACAGTTGGGTCTATAAACACCAGTACGTTCATCTCTATGAATTTTTGATTTGTTGTTTTTAATCAATTTTCCAATGCTATTCTTGGTTCTATATGAAACTTTGAAATTTTGTTTATGAAGAAACAATTCAAGGTTTTCGGAAGGTTTGCCCAAGTATGTTAAACTGTTATAGACTGTACTTTTCTCGGATATAAGTGGGTAAACTTCTGAAATTGCCATTTTGTATATTTTCCTCTGAATGAGACTGTCAATCATATTGGGTGAATAACCATTATTTACTGCCATTTGCCATTATTTACTGCCGTATAAATAGATTGCTTTGTAATACCATAATTAAGTACGAGATGAAGTCAATGTTATGACAGAACGCGTTTACTCATTAAATTTTATTTAAACCTGTGAAAAGTTAATTTTTTATTTCCTTATGAAGTTATATATATATATATATATATATATATATATAAATATATATTCATAAATATATATATATATATATATATATATATATAAATATAAATATATATTTATAAATAAATATATATAATTATATATATAAATATATATATATATATATATATATATATATATATATATATATATATATATATATATATATATATATATATATATATATATATATATATATATATATATATATATATATATATATATATATATATATATATATATATATATATATATATATATATATATATATATATATATATATATATATATATAATATATATATATATATATTATATATATATATATATATATATATATATATATATATATATATAATATATATATATATATATATAAATAAATATATATTTATATATATATATTTATGAATATATATATATATATATATATATATATATATATATATATATTTATATATATTTCTATATATATATATATATGAAGAATTGATACGGATATTTTTTTTTTTTTTTTGAAAATAACTTTTATTTCATCAATAAAAATTTACAACAATGTATTATAACAATCCCAAATCAGTGCCAAAAGCTCTGGCCTCGAGATAAAATATTATAAGTATTCAACAATATACTATTTTTCCATTTGTTTTTCTTAATATTAATTTACAGATGACTAAGGTATACTTGACAGCTAATTGCAAAAATATCACATTTTACTTTATTCTATTTCCAGAAAAATTCTTAGGTTTTTAAGGAATACATTGTAGTTTCTTATCAATCTTAGATTTTCTGGTAAAGAATTATAAAGTTTAGACGCACATTTTACTGGGCTATAAAGCCCCAGATTTATCCTATTAGAGTTTACATATAGATTATTTATGTTACGCGTATTATGGCTATGTATTTCGTTGGTAAATGTTTATATTTTGTATTACTCTTTTGTTTCGTAAAATTATTTTATGCATAAGTTTACCTTGCTCAAGCATCAATATCTTGTCCAATCTACAGAGACACAGTTCACTGTATAGGGTATCTGTACTTGTAAGTATATCATAATTGAATAAAATTTTTAGGACTTTGTTCTGTAAAATTTTAATTTCATTAAATCTAGTTAAAACAACACGTACCCCACACAGGCAGTAGGTAGCGCAAATGGGACAGAAAGAAGGCATTATAGACGTTCATTTTTATTTTAACTGATAAGTAATTTCGACATTTATAGCTAATGAGAATCATTGGAAAAATTATATCTTTAATTTTGTTCAAATGGTTCTGCCAATTGAGCGATTGATAGATAATTAACCCAAGATATCTAATTTCGGTAATCCTTTTTTGATTTGTTTTTTTATTTTTAACATTTACTCTATCGTTCGGCTTATTTTTTTGCTTGAAGAGCATATATTTAGTTTTTTTTCAGCATTGATTTTTCAGCTTATTGCAGAAGAGGCCAGTTAAGATATAAGTCGAGATCTACATTATCTTCTAGAATAAATTTAATAACATTTTCTCCCGTGGTTACTAATGCTGTGGCATCGGCAAAGGCAAAATATTGGGCTTTAAGGTTTACACATTGAAGGCTTAAAACATATAAGGAGTATAAAAGAGGGCCAAGGACAGAGCCTTGCGGAACTCCATAGGAATTTGTTAGCAAATCACTATTCACATTGTTTAATTTCACATATTGATATCTATTACTCAAATATGATTTTAATAAGCGTAAATATAGGTCCCCCAAAGCCCATGATAGAAAGTTTTTTAAGCAATATGTCTATACTGACCACATCAAACGCCTTGCTTAAAATCGAAAAAACAGCTATAACAATTTTCTTTTCATCTAATGCCTTACAGATGTAGTTAACAAAATCAAAAGTAGCTCCCAAGGTGCTACTATTTTTAATAAACCCATATTGGAACTTATCAAATGAAACATTGTCATTTATAAAAGATGTCATCCTTTTTTTTATAACTTTTTCGATTACTTTTGAAAAAAACGCTAATAACCGAGATCGGCCTATAATTACTCATACACTTTGGATCGCCCGACTTATAAATTGGAACTACCCTGCTCTTTTTCAGTTCTTGTGGAAATATTCCAGTGGTAAGTACCTTGTTTATTAACATTGTTAACATTTTTAAAATAAATTCCCGTAAATTTATAATATCAAAAACAGTTACTTCATCATACCCCGGTGCAGAATAGTGTTTGAGTTCCGATATGGTTTCATCAATTTCAACCTCGTTTGTGAGTTCTATACTCATTACCTTTTTACATTTGATCTCTTCAAACTGTCCATTTAAATTCCTCTGTATAATGTCTTCAGCTAACGATTTCACTATTTTTTCACCTATATGTGCAAAGTGTTCATTCAAACTATTTACAATACTAACGTTATCCTTAACCTCCATTCCCTTCACCACCAATGAATCAATACAAGTTGAACCAGGTTTATTCAGAAAAAAACTATTAACAAATTTCCACTGTTTTTTTATATTACTACCCGCCTGTTCCCATTTTTTATGAAAATATAAATTTTTCAAAGCTTTAATTTTATTATTAACTTTATTTTTGAGCTTTTTAAACTCAATATCATATATCACAATTTCTGGATTTTTAACTTTCTTTTTATATGCGTTATCACGTTGTTTCATCGTATCCAGAAGTTCCTGGTTTATCCAGGTGTTATTTTCCCTTATTTTTATACTCGAGACATACTCAGATGCAGTTTTTGTCTCCTTTATTAAGTGGATCAGGTCATGAAACGACGAGACTTCCCTACTGGCATTATTAATGTTGGTTCTAAAGCGTGATTTGAATTTTTTATAGTCTACCACTTTAATATTGTGCTGAACTTTAGGTTTACTAATTTTAACATTTTCCTGAATTTTAAACATCAATAAATTATGGTCAGATAAACAGTTAGGTTGAACATTTAAAGAGTGAACAAAATTTGAACCATAGTCCAATATAACATGGTCGATAAGAGTTTTGCTGTGTTGTGTAACTCTGGTAGCGTCTTCCACTACTATATTGTTAACTATTTTGAAATTATTTAAACGAAGAAGATTTTTATAATTATAAACTATTCCAGAATTATCCAATAAGTTAATGTTAAAGTCTCCTATTATAACATGTTTTTTTGGATGTTTTGCCAAAATGTTTTCTATGTCTACAAAAAAATCTGCAATGCTATATGATGGTGGTCTATACAAAACACTTACTTTCACCCACACTAACACACAACCAATTAATTACCTAGTCTGGATCAGATTTATCAATGAGACTACTTTTTATAGACTTTTTGATGTAAGCTGAAGCTCCTCCACCTCTAGTACCAATTCTACATGAGTGCACTGCACGATAGTTTTCAAGACCGTACAGAAAAGCGTCACTTTCCTCCAACCATGTTTTAGAAAACAACAATATATCCGACGTGTTTGCAATCGCAAAACTATGTAAATTGTCTAACTTCTTGCGTATACTTTGTTGAATGTTTGTGTATGCTACATTTAGTAAATCTCGAGGCCCAACTTCCTAATCACTCTTCAACTGATCCTCCCCCTCTATCAGCAGGATTTTTGTATTATCTCCTTCTCTTAAAAAGATGTTTCCATCTTTTATCCACAGATATTTAAATTCGTTACCTTTTTTAAAAGTATTACATTTTTTTATAAAGCTCCAGGTTTCTCTTGGTAAGGTCTTGGTTTGATGAATATTTTGTTATTTACCTTGGAATCCCAGTACTTGTGTATTTAAGTGGAATTTTACGTGGTGATTTTAAGATTTTATTTTTTGGTTTCTTCTTTCTCAAACTTTATTTTTATCGGACTAGTTTTATTTTCCTCTCTCTTACCAAGTCTAACTGCTGTAAACTTTTCATTGGATAAATCAGCTTGAATTTCCCTACCTACTCTTTCCACAATCTGTTTTAGGTTTTCATTAGCGCAGTAAGGAATACCCAGCATAACAACGTTATTTTTTAAGTTCTTTCTGCTCACTCTTATTTAACTGATTCTTTATTTGTCCAATTTCCTCTCTGAGTTCTTTGTTTATTTGAAGCTGATCTTCATACTTATTTAGCAACTCCTTGTACTGTTTATCCATGCTTTCCAGTTTCTCCATGATATCATTATTTGTTACCTGTTTTTGTGTTTTCTTTTGGCACGGGCTGCAGAACCACTTTTCTGTTGCTTTGCTAATTTTTTGGTAGGTTTTGATCGCCATTGACAAACACTGTCTGTGTTTCCACACCATACACTTTTCGCACAACAAACCTTCGTCACTGTCTGCAACCACCTTGTTACAGATGTCACATACTTCAGTTTCCGACATGTTGGCAACGTTGTAGTTGTTGCACCGATATTATTGTAAACACAACCACGGTGAGTTAAATAAAAACGCAATATTTTGCTTAAATTTTTAGCAAGATCAATTCACCTCGCCCTTGTCTATCGTTCGACAACTTTTCCCGTTTTATTTGTTTGAATATACTGTATAAAATCCCTTAACAAGCAGAGAACTATTCTCGTAACTCATGCACAGTTGCCGGACTTAATGTATCAAGTATATATATATAGATATATAATATATATATATATATATATATATATATATATATATATATATATATATATATATATATATATATATATATATATATATATATATATATATATATATATATATATATATATATATATATATATATATATATATATATAAACAAAAAAAACGAGAATTTGGTAGTTAAGTGCTTTATTGATTTTATTGTATACATGGTTTCAGAAAAAAATAGTGTACGTATTACGCTAAAATACTGTGTTCTTGGTCATGCAGATTGAAATCTTTTATACTCGTCACAAAAAATTGAGTTTTTGTACTTGTTACTCAAATTAATATTTCTTAATTTTTTTTTATTGGTGAATGGTACTTAATCAAATCTTTTTTCAATTTAATATTACTTACTCTAATAGTTTAAAAGGTGAATGAGTTTTGATTAAATTTCGTTATTGAATACAAATTTGAATAATTTATGGGGTTTTCGTTTTTCAATATGTAGCAATTAGACATTCTCTAGATTAGAACGACAACCCATAAATCCATTCTTCATTCATCAGGTTCTGAATAAACTAAGTTCAAGTTTTTGAATCTGTTTACATATACTACACTCATTATGCGTCAAGCTAGCGCGAACAATGGTCATTGAAGTCATTGAACCGTAAAATAGGTTTTTACCTCCGAAATTTTTTACTATAAACCGATTTACATGAAATTTTGGAATTGGGCTTATATTATCTTTAACTTCAAAAGTGTTACTGACCCGAACTCCGTTTTCACCCTAGGGGTGGTTGCCACCCTTGCCGGTGGTGGAATTTCTTTTTCAAAATAATCGATAGAAGACCTTATTTTAAGCAAAAAAGTTCCATAAAGTTTTTTTCAGAAACCCAATACTTTTCAAGTTATTGGCAATTGAAAATTCAGAATCTTCAGTTTACCATTGTTTAGTTTACTAAGTAGAAAAAAATACGATTAGTTTTTGGGCCATAACTCCTTCAATTTTGAAGATATCACAACTTATAAAAAACCATTTTAAAGGTGATTAAAAGTGCTACAACTTTTTTCATTGCGATATGTAGTGAAAAATCTTTTATTTTGAAACGGTGAAGGGTCATAGGGCTCGAAAGAGACTGTGATTGCGCTACCGCGCGCTCTTTAAACAGTCATATCTCCGTCAATTTTCGTGTGACAGGGAAAAAAAAACAAAAATCTTGTCATAAAAAATCTTACATTTTATATTATTACACGTTTTTACGTATCTTTCATTATTTTTGAGATATTATGAAAAGAAGGTGGTTTTTTTAAAAATTCGAAATTATTTTTTTCTTAAAATCGTGATTTTTTCGAAATATATGTGTTCCAAAATAGCCAAACTGCTAGAATACATCAAACCGTCCTATATAAAAGTTAATTATAGACGGAATACGATTAATTTTAATTTTGGTGGGAATGGCACTTATGAAACCCATAGATTTAAAAAAAAACCATTAGATGTTCCTCTTTTTTTCATTACAGCTCACTCATTTTATGCGCAAAAGACTTTTAACAATGCTCATTTTGAAGCTCATTTCAAGATCTATGAAATTTTTCTTAACTAGCATGCATAAAATTTATTCGCTCCTCCTTAGATGGCATTGAATACATCGATTAAATTTCAGACAAAATAAAAAACGGCTTTGATCTTCAATATCTCGCTTAATATTGCACTTAGAACACTCTTTAAAAAACCAATTTGTTCATTTTTTCCGCTGCTACAATTTTGTTTGTTATAATATTATCGTTAAAATGCATATTTTTGGAGATTCGCAAAAAACCGTTGAAAATCGTGGGAAAATTCCGGATTTTCAATTGCCAATAACTTGAAAAGTATTGGGTTTCTGAAAAAACTTGATGAAAAATTTGTTACTTAAAATTTGGTATTCTTTCGACATCCGAGGTTATTTTGAAAAAAAAAATTTCCTCTACCGAAAAGGGGTGGCAACCACCCCCAGAGTGAAAACAGAGTTCGGGTCAATATCACCGCATAACGTCATAGTACTCGCTTGACCAAAGCGCCATATCAGGAGATTAACAACTTCGAAATTAATCCAATTAGCATGTTTCTTCTCGGAGCTCTGCCTGAAGATTACAGGCATTTCAGAAAATAACGGAGACAAGTATTACGAAATGAAACGGATTGTTACATGAAAATCGGTGCAAGTTTAAATTCTCTTCACGCTCAAACTATGACCATATTTTTAATTAATATTCCGCAGATGATGCACCTACAAAGAAAGGGTGCTTATATTAGAATATAAGGGGGAAATATTAGAGTGCGAAGATGGGATACAATGTCAGAGAAGATCTAATTTGAAAATAATCAATGGGTTTGAGATGTAACATAAATGAGTTCGCGTCAACCGAAACATATTTTCAAATTGTGAATTTATTTCGATTATATTCCTATTTTTTGATAGAATAGTTTGATGTTTAGTGAAAATCAATGACGACCGTAAGAAGTACAATGTATTACATTTTCACGAAGATTGGTGGAAATGTTATATATTATGTATATAGTATTCTAACCAATTATAATTTCCATGAACAACGAATCAACAAAATAACTGATGAATACTAAAAATTTAATGATCATAAAGAAAATTTCTAAAGCATATTATTATCATGCAAAAAAACATCATAATATCGCCGACAATTTTAAAAGTGAAATTTTCATTATCTGCTATATTATAAACAGAAATAAAGTAAACATTAGAAGTTAAAATGGTTTCCGGACTTATATTTATTGTTATTTAGATCCTTTGCAAAGACCAGTCAAGACTATTAAATAGGAAAGTAAATTAGAAAGTTCTTGAAAACGAGCGGAAATATATAATATAAATATATATATATATATATATATATATATATATATATATATATATATATATATATATATATATACAAATAATATAGTTTAGACTTTAAAACAAAACACTTGGCGTAATTTTCACTATATGAAAATAATTAGGTACCTACTTTATTTAACAGGGGAGGATAGTCGACATGTTTCGAGTTATGAACTCATTATCACGACTTACTACAAGAGAATTTGATAATACAGAAAATAGCAAAGGCCACTTTGTTGTCTTACTCTCTGTGATAGTCTCCTGTGGTTACTCTTGAAAACGATTTCATAACTCGAAACATGTCTTAATTATTTTCATATAGAGAAACTCACGCAAATTCATCATATATATATATATATATATATATATATATATATATATATATATATATATATATATATATATATAGGTATATATATATATATATATATATATATATATATATATATATATATATATATATATATATATATATATATATATATATATATATATATATATATATATATATATATATATATATATATATATATATATATATATATATATATATATATATATATATTCCTTCTTGAAATTGCTTTTGTCTGTTTTATAAAATAAGATGTAATACTCTCCTGTAGTGAGTCTTGACAATGAGTTTATAACTCGAAACATGTCGACTATCCTTTACTGCTAAATACAGTATCTAAATATTTTTATATAGTGAAACTTAAGCCAAGTGTGTTTTATTTTAAAGTTTAAACTTTATTATGAATACATATACAACAGTTTATTAATTAATAATATGTCGGTTACTGTCAACTGCTTTTTAAATAAAAACTCTTTTTTTTGAAGAAATATATTAGATGACTTGTTGACGAAATTGATAATTGAGGTTATAAGTAGTCGTATTGTTTCACTTGTCCTTTGAAAAAAGAATCAACTAGTTAGTCAGTCAAAACAAGCGAAATTAATTTAGGTTGAACAAAATGATAATAGCTCCTTAATTGATGAATGAACCAAGTGATCAAGTAGAATACGAGATAACACTGAAATTTATAATGCTCCAAAAATAATAGTTTGAAGGGAGAATAGACGAATTTTCATTAACAAAAACAAATCCTTCATTGTTATCCATATATTCAGAATTAATGTGCGATGTATTGGATTTTCTGAATTGGACATGTATGGTAGTTATAAATGTAAAACAACTTTTAATTTTCGATTAAAATGTACATTTATCATTTTGAATATATAACAGCAAAGCGCTGTATAAAATCGGTGATTGCGAAAGGGTACCAACACCAAAAATGAAAGTTTTGAGCAAATTGAAAAAATATGTTTAGAAATCATTTATTTCATTTCATATATACATGCAGTCAGCGTTATAAAAGTAAATCTAGAAACTTAAATAGATAATGATGTCAACAAATACTTCGAATGGCTTCGGTTTAATAAATTGAAAATAAATACAGATAAAACGAAATTCATTGTTTTCAAGCACAAAAATAGGTTTTTTCCAAATCAAGATATTAAAATTGGTAACATGAGTATAGAAAGGGTAAATTCAGTTAAATATTTAGGATACATAATAGATGAGAATTTGAACTCAAAAGACCATCTTGAACACATAACGTATAAAATAACACCAATGTTAGGTGCTCTCCATCGCTGCAGAAAATATATTACACATCAGAGTAAAATGAATCTATACAATGCATTCTTTCTTCCTCATTTTCGATAAATGATCCCAATATGGGGTACATGTGGAGTTTTGTTTAAATCTATGCAAACTTTACAGAATAAAGTATTAAAGATTCTTTTCTCATATGATTGGCTTGTGCTTACAGATCAGCTATACAGGGAGTTGGGTGTATGTCGCTTGGGTGAGTTACTGGAGTTGCCACAGTGTAAGCATATGCATAAAATAATAACCGAAACAACTAAATATAATACAGTTTTAACGTTTAATAGGGATCTCCATATATATGATACAAGAGATAGTAATAATATATATATCTAGAAAATGTAAGAAGTAATACCGGACTCAGTAATCCATTAAGTAGAGCTTTATGTCGGCACAATCCATTACCAATAAGTGTTAAAAAAATCATAAATTGTGCTGCATTTTTGTGAAAAAGCTCAAACAACACTTGAGGCTATAAATAGTCAATGTTGAAAAGTGTATATGTACTACAATATCCATAGTTTAATGTTAATTTAGAAAAATTCAATATTAGTAATAAGGCTCAGAACTTTTATTTTAGTTATCATAGTTTAATGTTAATTTAGAAATTTAATATTAGTAATTAGGCTTATAATTGGGGACTATTGCGCACACCATTGTTAGGTAGGAAAGTTATATTTGTTGTTGATTCCGATACCAGTGTTTGATACACTTTTTAGAAAGTTCTTGATAATGTTGTATCTTGTATATTTTCTGAAATAAACGTTTTCAAAAAAAAAAATGGGTGCGGTATCATTTATCCACAGAGCAATTATCATTTTCTCCAATTTTTGTATTTCTTATTTTTTTTATTAAGCAAGGACTTAGTTCCGTTCAACAATCAGTAAAACAAATAACACATAAAAATGAACAATAATTGTTACAATCATACTAATTGAAAAACAAGTACCTACTTATGAAGCAAAAACACGACAAATTATTCATATTCAACTTCCTGTTCTGAGGTTGGCCACTGCAAAATTTCGTCGTTGAATGCTCGAGCTTCATCATCTTTAGCGTTGACATACTTAACAACCTATCTAATGTTCTCAAGCTTTTTGCTGTTAATGGGCAGGATATGCCTGACGTAAAGAAGACATGCAAATATTACGTTGTCCACACTGTGGTAAATCAAAAGTGTTCTGCATAAAACCGTCAATAAAGCGCTTTGTAGTTATTTTTCCAGGATGTTCGGAGGAGTATATAAATTCATAAAATTGGGATGGCGCGAAAGATATTTTCTTATCGTTAGGTACATTTTTACCTCTACTATCATCCGAAAGAGTTGTCTTTTTGTATAAAGGAGGCCACTATTTACTGAAATTCAGTATATCAGTAGTAGATATCTTTTTAACTGTGATGTTTTTCTTACATGGGAAAACATGAGTGATAGTTGAATGGAACTAAGTTCGAGACTTAGTACCTTTCAACTCTCACTGCAATCCAGTACGTACTTATTATTAGTGCTTCCTAGAATGGGAATTCATTCCTTTCAACACTAAACGGTCGGGGACATAATTTGGTATAGCTACCCATATCAAATGCAATTTCAATGAAAAATGGACTTACTACCCTTTCAAAAATCACCGATTCAATTGTAGATAAACTTTAGAAATCCATCAACGGTCGGATATAACAAAAAAAATGATGTAATAGCATATGAATTGAAAATGACATCTACAATTGATCATGAATTTGCAGAGTGTATGTTGAAATTCCTTACTGTAATCATTTCAATTAATTCAATTTTAATATGTTATAATTGAATATTAATTGAGCTTCATGTAAATGTATATTATAAAGTTTCAACCAACCGGAAGTAAAGTGTGCAGATGACATCTTGTTAAAAAGGGAATTAGGTTAATGTGTAGTTTATTCAAGGAGATGAAAATAAACTTAATTTACAAAAGCGACGAAAATTGAGTTCACCACCTTCGTGATTAAATTTTTGACATGAAAGGTAAAAGACAATAACATTAAACTAGAGAAATTACTATGAAAATTTTTCGTTAATCGAGAAGAATGAAGCACCACGACTTTTCTATTCTTATTTATTATATATAAATAGTTTTTCTTCTAATATCAGCAATTCTTTGACTTTTTTTTGAGCTTTTTTCGCTGAAAATTGTAACTGCTGTATAATTATTCAATTGAAACATGACTAGTAGCCCGGTCAATTTAGACATAAAAATAGTGGTCAGATAACAAAAATTCCCAGAGAGCCAAATATTGGCGGAGAGCTGGGGTTTACCATTACAAATAAAGTTTCAAAAGTACCCATCGATCCTATGTGTGCTAAAAAGGTTCTTCGAGGTCAAAGGTCAAAATTTGAGGTTTTTGGATTTTTCTCGAAAACAGTAAGTTTTATCAGAAAAAGACCCTCAGACCAAAGTTGTAGATCTCAAAATTCTCTACAAAAAAGGTTTTCATGACTTTTTTCCAAGAGTTACCATTCCTGAAATATCGCGATTCTAAGAGTGACATTGTACATGATATGCACATATAAGACAAGTATAAATACCTATTTTTGTCTCTTTTATATATATTATACTTTTCTGAAAACATTTATTCAGAAAATAGTCAGTCCCTAACTGAATCCCAGCAACAGAAAAACAACAATTGTAGTTGGTGAAAATGTTGATTTGTTAGTACTACTTTCTGCAAAGACTCCAATGGATAAAATTATTTATTTTCTGAAAACTGGAAGGGCTCAACAGTGAACAGAAATACATATTTGTGTCACTTTTATATATATATATATATATATATATATATATATATATATATATATATATATATATATATATATATATATATATATATATTACGCTATTCTGGAAACAGTTATTCGTAAGATAGTCAGTCCCTAACTACTTACTGCTAAGACTCCAATGGATAAAATTATTTATTTTCTGAAACGTGGAAGGACCTAACAGCGAACAGAAATATATTCTTCAAAAAGTTTATCTGATTCTCCCAAATGCCAAAACTATATTTTATTTTTACATGCGATAGCCGGCTGCCACACTCCGTCAGCAATATACAGAAGGGACAAAACTTCTGTATTCAAATTATTCGAAGATAAAGATTTGACTGACTGCGCTAAAGTATTTACAAAAATTGATTCCACACCTCAAACAATAATAACGGAGGGCATTCACTTTATTCTTGCAGTTTATGGAGCTCCAAAAAAAATTTATTTCATTGATTAATACCGATACTCAACTTTTGTAAAAAATACGCGGAACAAGAAACCAGTACAACTATCATGTCTTCCTCCAACATCGGCATCTGCTATTCAACACTTGTATCGAGTATACTATCAAGTTCAAACATGGCTAGGCAATCAACTGAACCCAGAAGACTGGGGTTGGAAATTGATAGATAATACTCTTGAACCGATTTAAAATTTACTCGCATCTGCTCCAGAAAAACTCCTCAACACTATTTTTTGCAATTGCAAAAAAGGTTGTAGTGACAAATGTGGCTGTAAAAAAGCGTGTACCAATTGACAAGTTCTGTCTTGCTCAAATATCCAGTTGAGTACAATAGAGGAAGATTCCTTTGATTTTACTGAAGTTACCAATGACTCAGCCACATTCCAAAAATCTATGAACATCCAGCAAGAGAAAGAGGAAGAAGAAATCGAAGAAGACATTACTGTTGAAGTAGACTTTCAAAAGTATGAATCTGATTAAAATACCCATCTAAAGAAATCAAAACAATGATCAATAGCAATATCAATAATCATTATCAATAATAAGGTAATATCTAGAACTTGACGGGTATTCTTCTCTTAATTCACCCTAAAATTGTCATGACATTTAGTGAAGTATGTCCACAGGGGAAAACACGGTAAAAAAATGAGCCGAGTAGACTACCTCACAGGTGGCGTGGAAATTGTGCATATCATGTATAATGCGACTCTTGAAATCGAGATATTTCAGGAATGGTAACTCTGAGAAAAAAATTATGAAAGACCATTTTTGTAGAGAATTTTACGGTCTACAACTTTGGTTTGAATTCTTTTTTTGATAAACTTACCGTTTTCGAGTAAAATCAAAAAAACCTCAAATTTTGACCTTTGACCCCGAATAACTTTTTTAGCACACATATAATCGATGGGAAATCTCGAAACTTTATTTGTTATGGTAAACTCCAGCTCTCCACCAATATTTGGCTCTCTGGGAATTTTTGTTATTTCAAATGTCTATATTGACCGGGCTATAGGGATTTTGAAAAAAACATGTTAGTCGCTCAAAAATTCTCACAGGAAAGAGAGATCTTAAATTGCAATACACTTCGTTTTTCTTTCTTGAATAATACTATAATAATGGAAATTTCGAGACTAAAATTCTTGAGAAACTTACAAACAATCCACATGGTTTTAGTGACTTCTTTATAGTCCTTGATACAAAATCAAAGCATGAAAAATATACAACTACCATGGTTAATTTAATATACTGCATAGAATGAACAAGGAGAATTCTTCTATAATTTGAAACATTATCAAACAATTTTCCAAGGGAACTGGTTATATGTTTTCCAAGACGAGAATTCTACATTCCCAATCCAACAGTGAATTATTATAGAATATCGTCTCGACTTGACGATTTCTATAATTCACTGTTGGATTCTGAATTTTAAATTATTGACGAGGAATACATATAACCAGTTCTCCTGGAAAGTTGTTTGATAATTTCTCAAATTATTGAAGAATTTTCCTTGTTCACTTTATGTAGTTCTTGATTTATTTAAAAAGATAGGTAAGAGTTATCCTAAGTTAAAAGTTCGTCGATATATAAACATTCTAGAAAAGCACAACACGGAAGAAGTTTTATGTTGAGACGAATTATGTTAGTATAACTACTGAAAATACTAGAAAATAGGATAAAATTTATTTTAAATTTCAGTGGATATTATCTTCGAACTGACAATTTTTATAGTACTTTACTATATACATATATATATATATGTATATATATATATATATATATATATATATATATATATATATATATATATATATATATATATTATATATATATATATATATATATATATATATATATATATATATATATATATATATATCTATATACATATATATATATATATATATATATATATATATGTATATATATACAGGGTGGGCCATCTATAAATTTCTACCCCGAGTTTTGAGCTTTGGGATGGAATAACAAAAAACACTCAGACAGGTCAAATTTTGCTGAAAGGGGGATAAATAAGGGTGTTCAAATGAGTTTGATATCACTACCCCTCTAGCCGCAACCCCTCCCTAACAGCTCTCATTTTTGAATAGGAAAACGGGGTCGAGCAGCACCTTGTTGGAAAGGCAATTCAATTTCCTGCATGAGTGTATTTTTTTTATCGCTTTATTATTATACAGAGTGACTCAGTATTGCATCAATAACTTTCACACGCCGAATTTGGATATTTGAGATGGAAAAAACGCTCGGACGGGTCAAAAAATGAATTCGATATCACTACCCCTCTAGCTGCTACCCTAACAGCAATTAATTTAATGTAAACGAAAGCGCACGATTGACTTAGTAAATATTATTGTTTACACGTTTTCAGTGATTGTCTCGGTTTCAGCATTTTCAACATGTGTTTTGGCATACGTGTAGTGATCGAGAAATTGCAAAAATTTGCTCATGCAGGAAATTGAATTGCCTTTCCAACAAGCTGCTGCTCGATCCCTTTTCCCTATTGAAGAATTAGAGCTGTTAGGGGTTACGGCTAGAGGGGTAGTGATATCAAACTCATATGAACACCCTTATTTGTGCCCTTTTCAACAAAATTTGATCTGTCTGAGCGTTTTTTCGTTATTTCATCCCAAAGCTCAAAATTCGGGGAGGTTGATGCAATACTGAGTCACTCTTAATCGCCTCCGTGGCAAAGTTTGACCAAATCTCCCATACCGGAGAGTTCAAACAATAAACCACAAATAAGTGATTTTCTTCCATAACAGAGGATTTTATTTATTAAACTATTTTCATCTCCAAATTTTCAATCCAATACTTAGCTACGCCGTTCTGATGAGGACCAAAGAGTCCGAAACACGTGTCAACGGCTGCTTCCATATAAACGTTCTATACCGATAATTCTACTCTACTTTTTTAATATTTTCCCGTGACTAATTTCTTTCTGTTAAATAAATAGTACCCTATTATTATTATTTTCGAACATTACATAGGTAAAGGTTTCTGTAGTTTCCCTTGCCTTCTAATAGTAACAATTTTGAATGTTAATATTAGACTGAAAGAATTTTTTAACAAGACAGATCAATCTTATCTATTCAATTTTTTCAAGTCAATAAATGTCAGAGAATTTTCAATTTTTTTCAAAAGTTTTGAATAACTATGAATGTCATAGTGAAACGTCAACTTATTAATTAAATCGAGTTTTTTAAGATTCAACCAGCCTGTTAGTGCTAATAATTATCAAGAGATTAAAAATAAATCACAGGCAACAACAATTCGAATAAATAATTATATATATATATATATATATATATATATATATATATATATATATATGATATATATATATAAATATATATATATATATATATATATATTATTTATATATTATATATATATTATATATATATATATATATATATATATATATATATATATTTATAAAATAATAAGTTGAAAAATTGATGAATATTCAAATCAAACCTCCAACAGACCTAGTTTCATGTCATCCAACGACATGGAATTCCCATTCATCTTTCAATGGAGAATGTTAGAAAATTCAACATCGGCGCTATACATATTGAGAATACTGGACAGGATAAATAGGAATTCCATGTCATCGAGTCTCATGAAGCTGGTTGGAATTTTTATTTGATAAATCATCAATTTTTCAAAAGAATTTTCCAACCGACTATCATCTTAATGAAACACTATGCGCCTTTTAGCGAAAATTAATTTTCTTTTCATTTTCAATATATATATATATATATAAATATATATATATATATATATATATATATATATATATATATATATATATATATATATATATATATATATCTAATATATAAAATTCTCTTGTCGCGGTGTTAGAAGTTAAATTCCTCCGAAATGGCTCGACAGAATCTCATGAAATATTGTGTGCATATCGGGTAGATCTGAGAATCGGCTAAAATCTATTTTTCATCCCCCTAAATGTTAAGGGGGTCCACCCCTCAATTTAATTTTTTTATTTTTCAGACGAAGTTTTCTGTTCTATTTTTTTTTCATGATACAACATTCAAAAATACATACAACCCTCAATTTTCACCCTTCTACGATCAACCCCTATTTTTTATTTGTTAAACTCCTCCGAAATGGCCCGACTGATTCTTATGAAATTTTGTGTGCATATCGAGTAGATCTGACAATCGGCCAACATTCATTTTTCATCCCCCTAAATTTTGAGGGTTAATTTAATTTTTTTATTTTTCAGACACAAATTTCTGTTCTATATTTTTATGATACATCATTCAAAAATACACACAACCCTAAATTTATACACCTCTACGATCAACCCCTATTTTTCATTTGTTAAACTTCTCCGAAATGGCTCGACCGATTCTCATGAAATTTTGTGTGCATATCGGGTAGGTCTGAGAATCGGCCAACATCTATTTTCCATCGCCCTAAATATTAAGGGTAGTCCACCCCTTGATTTTTTTTAGACAAAACTTAATGTTAATTCCTTTTATGATACAGCATTCTAAAATACATACAACCCTAAATTTTCACCCCTCTATGATCAATCCCTATTTTTTATTTGTTGATTATGAACTTCAAATTTTTTGACAAGATTTTTATTCTTATTTTGTCAAGAATAAAAAAATTCATATAACTCTCAATTTTCCACCTTCTACGATCAACCCCTGATGAAGTCGTAAAACAATCGTGAAATATTCAGACCATTAAGAAAAAGAGATTTTGTTTACTACTGACAAGTAACCTGATAATCTTCAATTATTTTTACAACAAACTCAGTCAACCCTATTTTTGAAAAAGGTAATAAGCTCGATTCTAACAACTACCGTCCAATTAGCCTGCTGCCAGTGGTTAGTAAGGTTATGGAAGCTATTATCTCAGAGGAGATGACCAAACTTATACAAGAACAAGTTATTCCAACACAGCAGCATGGATTTATCTCTGGCCGCTCAACTTTAACCAATCTCCTACACTGCGTTAATGATTGGACATCATCTCTAAACAGCCTGCACCCATTGAAGTTGTTAATCTGGACTTCTCAAAATCTTTCGATCGAGTTCCCAAGCGAAGACTTTTGCACAAACTGGAGCATTTCGGCATTCGTGGCTCCTTGCATCGTTGGATTGACGTGTTCCTAACAAGTAAACTATATAAAGTGAGAGTTGGTGACGCTTTTTTCACGGGAAAGGATAGTGGAAATTTCATTTCAAGCAAAATATCTTTCGCAAAAATTTACGCCAATCCTCTCACAAACCAGTTAAAGCTTCAGGAGGACTTGGACTCTGTTTCTGCCTGCTGCTCTCAATGGTTAATTCCTTTAAATGAAAAGTGTGTCGTGCTCAGAATAGGAAAGAAAAAGCCACTCGCACCGTACCTTGTTGATGGTCAACCATTACTTTCGGTGTTTTCCTTCAACGACCTCGGAGTGATCGTAAACAGTACCTTAACTTGTTTCGATCATATTACTTCAATCTGTAAGCGTGCGAACTCGAAGTTATATCTTATTTGGAGGTGTTTCTCGCGAATCTCTTCTCGGTCATTCTGTAGACTCTACACTACTTATGTGAGACCAATTCTCGAGTACGCTGGTCCATCGTGGTACCCTGACTTGGCTCGCGATAGGGCTCTTCTGGAAAACGTCCAGAGAAGGGCTACTCGAATGCCCTTTGGACTGAGAAGACCCTCTTACGAGGAAAGGCTTTCTATGGCTCAATTAACCTCCTTCAAACTTCGCCGCCACCGTGGTGACCTGATTATCACATTTAAAATATTAAAATTCAATTTTGGAAATTTCGACGTGATGTATACCGTAAATCGCGACGAACGTCTCAGAAGTCATCAGTTCAAGATCAAGAAGAAAAACTTTTCGGCTAGGTCTAGACAGAACTTCCTACCTAATAGGATTTTCGACAGCTGGAATAATCTCAACGCAACCATTGTATCTGCTGCATCTACAAACACATTTAAAAACGGAATGGACAAATTTCTATCGGGGTAGATAATGGTTATTTTTTCTCATTTTATAATATTGTATTTTCTTTACATTTTGGTTTGCTGTAGTGATATTTCATTTTCATTTCTTTTTCATATGTACATGCTAGTAGGTCAATTATTCTGTAATTTCTCTATTTTTTGGCATAATAGGGACCTGTCCCTCTGCCCTTATCAATATGTAATAATAATAATAATTACAACATGTACATATATATATATATATATATACATATATATATATATATATATATATATATATATATATATATATATATATATATATATATATATATATATATATATATATATATATATATATATATATATAACATATAAAATATATATATATATATATATATATATATACATATATATATATATATATATATATATATATATATATATATATATATATATATATATATATATATATATATATATATATATATATATATATATATATATATATATATATATATATATATATATATATATATATATATATATATATATATATATATATATATATATATATATATATAAATATATATAGTTGTTAGAGCATTTTTCAATTATTAGTTTGATGATAATCTTTCATTTGAATAATTGGAAACTCGAATGAAATGCACTAGAAAATATAAAATTGACGGAAAATATTTTTTCGGAGGAATAGAGACCAAAATTAATCATATTAGTTAATGAAAAGTCATTTTCGGTGATAAATGTCCATATTCAGGTGAAATTGATTGCTTTCATTCTCACAGTAAAAACATTCGTATCAAATTTGTGGCTTTATGGCCCACTTGAATTTTCAGGTTACTATCAATCTTTCCTGATCGTTCGATTGGAACTATGAGTAACCTCAAACTATCCAAAACAGTAATAATTCAATTAATCGACCCCGCATTAGACTGCCGAAGTAATTAATCAAGAAATGGAAATGGCAACATTCCAAGTTGTCCGCCGTTTACTGAACAGGCGGGAATGCTGGATTGTTTTCTATGGACCACAAATAATTCTCTCAGTGAATATTCCATTCGACCAGGTTCCACCGATGGTTTTGACTTGATGAAATTCGAATTATTTTGAAAGTGATACAGATGATATCTTTCAGCGAACATCTACACTCGATTGAAAAGTAAACTTAACTGTTTTTAATATTGACAATGAAATAGTATATTACATACCGAGGTGGGAAGAGTTACATTACTGTCGAGAGAGTTAGTTCTAATATAGTGAACTAATATCTCGAGACAGTGATGTAACTTTCCACCGAGGTTTGTATGCTATTTTATTTACAACTATAATCTTCTAAACAAAAATTCGAAAAAAAGCAAATTTTTCATTATTTTTTCTCAAACGTCAACAATGAAATTACAAAGACAACCATAGAATGATGATGACAACTAACAACAAATAACTTATTTTCCCAATAGTGAGGCGGGTGTTTAATAAACACTTCAAATTTGTCAGCTCTTGTCAGTGTCCGGACCGAGTAATTTAATTTTTTTATAAAATGTCGGATATAGAGCTGGAGTGCACACCGCCAGACATAAAGGAAGCAGCGGAGAAAGCTGAAGAAAATCTTATGCCCCAAAAAAGTAGACCGAGGTATGATAAAGCATATAATACGTACAGAGATTGGTGCGCCAAAAAAGGGGTCACAAAAGCTGCATCGGAAAACATCGTTCTTGCCTACTTCAGTGAAATGGCTAAGACTAAGAAATCGTCAACCTTATGGTCTACGTATTCCATGATAAAAACAACCTTAATTATCAGAGACAAGGTTGACATATCAATGTATGGAAAATTAATGGCTTTTTTAAAAAGGCAAAATGCCAATTATAAACCGAAGAAATCAAATACCTTTACCCAAGAAAATGTTGATATTTTCTTAGATGAAGCACCAGAAGAATTTCTTGTTCTGAAGGTTATTATTCTAACACTAATAAAATAGTTATTTTCATTAAAAAAGACATCTTCTCTCAAAATAAACAGAAAAAAATCCTCTCACGGATGGAAAATTTCCCACCCACGGGTGGCAAATTTCCCACCCGTGGGTGGGAAGTGAAAGTAGGTAATATGTCAGTTTCAGACTTCTTAAACGTCAGTAATGATGACAGTACATATATAGTTGTAAATAAAATAGTTTCTTTAACAGATGCATAAGGCAGAATGTTGCGAAAACTTCCGTATAGATGAGTTTTTTTTGATCAAAATAATTTTTAAATCGAAAGATACTTCAAGAACGAAATAAGGGTTTCTCAGTCTAAATTTGTTTTCTCTTCTTAGATATTTGCTTTATGTACAACTCAAAAGTACTCCAATTATAAATGAAAAAACATTTGGATATCATTATTATTTTTTTTAGCCCACTCGGAAATCAATAATGAGTTCGTTGGCAGCCTTGAAGCTATGGTTCAATAACACACCCCTTGATACAAATGCACATCCCTTAAATAATTACAAAGATTTAAGTTTTAGTTTTCTCATTATAAAAGTACTCTTGCGACTTTCTATGATATTTGAATATTTTATTAAGCTTATTTTTGATTTATGTTATGTACTACTGGTCAGTGGCGCACCAAGGGGGGAGCCATGGGGCTGCAGCCCCCCCGAGATTTATAATAGTAACAAAAGAATTTGAGGAGTAAATATTGTTTCTCACATAAATTTTACATGTTGAACTAGCGAATTTTCTACAATAGTACAATAGAAAATACATGTTTTGTTTCATATACAACATATATGTAAGTTAATATTTAATGAATAAATTATTTAATTTCTTACTTAAATGTTACATTTTGATGCAGCCCCCCCCCGAAATTCAATCCTGGGTGCGCCCTTGCTATTGGTATTTGGTATGGTAACTCACTACGATAGTTGCAATATAAAGGTGCCAAATATTTGATTTTAAGAAATAAAAAATAATCTGAATGGAATTCAATAGTTTTTCATTGCTACCTAATCACCGGTATATAGAATTTCGTCTATGTATTGAAAATTAATAAGGTAAAAGAATCGTCAAAAAGTAACGAGGTCATTTTGTTGCTCTTGTACTGATACAAGGTTTGTTTTGAGGTTCAAATTTTTCGATATCTATACGGATTGTATTTCACGAAATGGTTGTGAACATTTTGATAATTGATGCACCTAATGTCGAAAAAATTTGTTCTATTGTTCTTATTGTGTTAGAGTAGACAAAGGCTCCTCGTTTAGATCATTATCTCTTCCGATTAATCGAAGCCAGGAAAGCATAATAATATTTGTGCGTAGACCGTTAGGTTCGACTATGTTTCAGATAAATAGATCGAATTATCTATGATAACGTATGATGATAATGAATATTATTACGCCACGCCATCTGATTATAACAACGATGACAATAACAACAACGCTCGGTAGATTATGTTGTTAGTTCCTAGCTGAGCGGATTCCCTAGTTCATTTTCGTAGTGAATCGAATTAGCAAGCTTTATGTAAACACGAATAGTTGGCCAGTAAAGCGGTTTGAGTTGATCGGACGACTATGAATTGGTCACCTTGATGTTCATGCCTCATAGAACCATAACATAGTTCATGAAAATTTCCAAATCTAACACCAAAAAATTGTATATTCATTAATCAATAATAAATGTATGGGTCTGTAATGGCATTATGTTTCCTAGTTCGTTTGTTTGTGTTTCGTTTGCACGAAAACAGTGAGAGTATTGGCAAAATAACGAGTTACATATGCGACGTAATGAATTATTCAAAATATTGAAGATACCATGTAAATGTAGCAAATAAAATAATATTGAACTTCAAGCAATAGCGAGACGTTCCTTGTTCTCGAAAAAACTTATCAAGAATTCTCCTCCTTGAAAATGCCAATATTGATGGTGTATACACTGGAATACGTTCTAGGTAATCCAGACATTCCAATACATCTAAAACGCAGAGTTTATGACACGTGCATTTTGCCGGTAGCAACATATGGCCTCGAAATAATGTCAGTCACAAGGGGTGGAGCAGATCGATTGAAAACAACACAAAGGGCAATGGAACGGGCAATGATTGGAGTCTCCATAAGGGAGCAGGTCAGAAATGAGGAAATAAGAAGACGAACAAAGGTAACATACGTGATCCGTCACATGGCCAAGATTAAATGGAGGTACAAGTTACATGTCACAAGACAGAAAGACAATAGATGGACCAACAGAGTGATTCACTCGCGTCCCAGAGAAATAAAAAGAAATTTGGGAAGACCGCAGAGACGTTGGCTGGATAATACCAGGGAGGTCGCTGGTAGAAACTGGGCAGAACTAGCACAAAATCGACACCAATGAAAAATACTCGGAGAGGTCTATGTTCCAGAATGGACCAGAAATGGCTGACGAAGAGAGAGAGAGAGAGACCGGTTTTGGCAAGACCTTCATGAAGGTTATCCATACTTGTTGGTCCGATCTTTCCTTGGGGCAGAAGCGCCATCCAAAATGTCAATTCCTCTGAATCGCTAGATTTTCTTCTCCGACATGGACTAATTTCAGCAAGATAATGATATTCCACTTTTCATGAACTAGTTGGAATCGTTAGAACAGGCATGCGCTCTAGATAGATGAAAATGAATGCGCTTGACAGTCAGGTCACTGGACCTCAAGTTTAAAAATTTATTTTGTCAGGATATATTTCAGAGACATAAAAACCTGGCCACATAGGCTCCTCTACTATCCTGATGTGAGTTATACCCACCTGAATACCCAATTCGACATGGACCAATGGACCGTTAAAAACTGGCCTGTCTGGACGAATTTCTCCAATAAATAAAAGAGTTTTCAAGAAAGTAGGAAATATTTGGGATGGAAAAAAGGATACAAGGGATAAGTCACTCCGTCACGATTGTTAAGAGGCATGTAACTATGTCAAAAGATCTGTAACTTGAACTATAACTTCTTGGATTTATATGAACTCGTGGTTGAATGCCGAGAACTATGAAACACATCTGGACGTCGTACGGATATTTTTTGGTTATTTGTACTATAGCAATTTGAGTTAAACAAAAAAAAAACTAAGATGAGAAAATGAATTTTGACTGTAAAACCTTCATTTCTTAATTGAAATATCCTTCGATGTAAACATTTCTTCGATCAAATACGCTAAGTAGAAACTTACCACTTCAACGTCAGCCATATTTAGGATAGAGAAATCTAAAGTATTTTGAAATGAAATCAACCGCAAACCTGGTAAGTTATTTTTATCGAACAGATTTCATGTTCCAACTGTTACAAATTGGGCGAAGTTCGAATTTGGATTTCACTGTCTCTAAAATAGTTTTCATCAAAGAACTCTCTACGTAATTACCTTTGTGATTAATATAATAGTTTGTACCGAAATAACCATTTCTGTTCCGTTCCATTGCTTCCGTGCCTCTAATTTATATGTTGCTTAACAAAACTTTTGAAGTGCAAGCTGTTTGTTAGATATACAAACAGGCCTGCTCAGAGGAATTTCGAGGTCCGGAGCAAAAGCTGGCCTGGAGGCCCTATTTACCTTCGGTTCTATTTGAGGGGTTTGTTGTTAATTATTATGTGAAAGAAAATCTATTGCAAAATGATTTTGTTAATTTTAATTCGTTGCATATTTATAAAAGTTTTCTTTATTTTCTCAAATCATTTCAAAAAAGAATCATTTACTCGGTAGTAGCTCTTTTTCCAATTTTCGCTCAAGCCACATTCAACAAAGTCTAATAATACTTGTTTGTTCTCAATACTTCTGTCTTCTAACATACAGCAAGGGTAGCTAAGAAGGGAGATTTTTCAGTACTCCAGGTCATCCAATCTGTATCTGCAGATTCACCATTATTTAAATTTTTTGACGAAATGGATGTGGCAAACGGTCTGCCAGAATTTTCTTTGGGCATGCACTGCGGCTCACAAGGGGGCCCGTTGAAACTAAAATATCTCTAGTCTTGATGTCAAGACGACTCCAGGTGCCAGAGTCTTTATTCGCGGTGATTTGTTCTGTAACCTCACTAGTATTCTCTGAAACTAGGTTAGCTGTCATTGAAAAACCGAAACCTTCTTCGCCATTCTTGTTTTTGTCACCTACAGAAGAAATTTCTTGTTGATTTGGTATTGAAATCGTATCAGCATCTCCAAAATCATACAGATCCAGCACTAAATATGGAGAAGTGGATGGAGATGGTTCACCAGATAGTTCAGTCACCAGAGTTGCTTCGGTAGTGAAAAAAAACAGTCAAGTATTCCTCGTCTGCCTAGTCTGACTAATGAGTATTTGTTTACTCTCCACTTTTTGAAGTGGGGATGTCAATAACCTATTATTTTGTGTGAAATTGTGTGGTATTTTGACAGCTGAATAACCGGAGACAAAGTTCCGTAAAAAAAGAAAAAAAAAAGCAAACGCTTCAGTTACTTCCTTTCTGTGTCCTCTTCCTACTACCCTGTCATACCAAGCTAATAGACGTAAAACTGAATGGTCGGGGCCCCAGTGATTGTGTAATAGATTACCATATTATTATTTATTGTGGCTCTAATTGCAGATTATATCTGAAATGACGTGAATATTCGTACTCGGATCTTATGTTCAACTGCAGAAGGGTTGGTGCCCCAATAATAATATTAAGTGAACGGATGATACTTCTACTCAAAAAATATTTCATCTTGTTCTGTATCACTCATGTTTTCAAATACTCTAAAATTTTGAATATCAACTGGGCTCGGGGACAACGTGCCCCCTTTGACCCTCCTCTGGGCGGCCCTGTATTCAAGTATGAAGAAATTAAGGATTCGTCATTTAATTCATAGTCGAGACATTCACACATCACTAAAGTTCGTTTAATCGAGTAACTAGAATGATGATGGATCATTGATAACAAATATATTTATATTTTCATACAAAAATATTTTTCCTAACATAACCAGAATTCGTATTCATATTTCATAGAATCGTGAAAATGTCTGTGTAAGAAGTATGGTGCATTTCAGAATATGATTTTCATCTGTGATTGTTACACAGTGGCGACATATTAAATATTAGCTGCTCATTCAGAACGGGATATTTCCGATTCTGATATTTCTATTGTTTTGAGAAGGTTCAAATTCTTTTCTTTGTTACCTGCTGTAATAATTTTCCAGATTCTAAATATATAAAGTGATTGTTTACTAAAGCATTGTTCGGAAAGTCCAGTGCAAGTTCTATTGTATAGCATGAAGTTTCTATGTTCTTTTATGCTGGTTTCAATGTTACGTCTAGATTGACCTATATAAAATATGGATTTAATACACATTTATTTCCACCTATGATCATCATTTATCGAAAATAAACTCAAGTTTTTTGAATCAGAAAACTTAACTTGAAAAACATAAGCACTAATTGGAAAAACTAGGGTTTATTATTGATAAATAATAAAGGTGGAGTGGTGCATATCAATGTAATGATTGTGAGCATTTCAAATAAGAAAAACTGGACGTACCATTGAAACCTGGATAAAGAACCTAGAAACTCCATACAATATAATAGAAATTGAACTGAAAATGCTGAATACTGCATTATAAAAAATTACTGGGAGATGTTGGAAAATCCATTTAAAAAATAGATGATTGAATAAACCTCCAACGGATCTAGTTTCACGAGACTGGATGACGTGAAATTTCCGTCGAGGAAGCATGTTAGAAACTTCTACATCACCGTCACACATGATGGAAATAATAGATAGTATGTTTCACTCTGTATCGAGCTCAACAGTAGTGTCCCTCTATATCCTTCATAAGGGCATTGTAATTCCCTTCTTTCGCACTGCCCATCCATAAACGCGGTTTTTTTTTGCAGACTCCATTTTCTCTCGTACTTCAAACAATTCAAATATTGTGGTTATGTAATGTCATCTTTAAACTATTTAAAAATTCAAAACTGTCGCGAAGATAGGACAACTTAATCAACCAATTAACGTCATCAAACAATTGTTATGTTTGATAAAATAGAGTGTAAATCAAAAAGGAAAGTTTTATCAAAATAATTCAAGTTTGTGTGTGATGTTGATTCAATTTTATTTAGTTTTATTTCACATTTTCGTGAAAATGAACGAACTAAAACGAAAAGGAGCTAGATTTTTGAGAGTTTCTTTGCGACCCGGTATTTCTTTTTCAGTGGCCCGATACCAGGTCGCGACCCTGCATTTGGGAAACTCTGATATGAAGTTTCATATATTTTCGAAGATTGAAAAATCAGCAGCTGCTGATAGTTGGTCAATGAAAGCTATGAATTCAAGTTGAAGAATATTAGACAGATTGATGAATTTGATATCAAAAAACATGAATGGAACAATTCTTCACTTCTCCCGAAAAAAAAGAAGAAAATGTATATTTGTATGATATTCAAACAAAATTTAGTTTTGAAATTAATTCCTAATGACTAGTCAAATATCAATAGAAATCATGAAGTAATGATTATTTTTGAAGGTTCGAAGATGCATATTACTAACATAAGGACAGAATACTCATTGATCAGTAGAAACTAGAAAATATATCTGATAATACAATTAATATCTACAAATAGATAAGCATAGTTACCAACAAAACTTCGTATAATGATCTCGTTATATCGTAGCGATATGAAACTTCAATAGAATTATCCTTAGAGAGTGGAAATGAAACATATACATAATCTGATTTTAAACTGTTGGTCAGTGACAATAAAAAATTGCAATCATAAAAATTATTTATCAATTCTTTCATTAGTGATTTTCAGAAATGATAACATTTCTGGAAGAAATTAAATCTATTCAATAAAGATCAAAGGGCTAGAGAAAATTATTCCAGCCAAATAATAGACTTGATATAACAATAATATGAGTTTTATCGACTTTCCATATAAGATAACTGTAATCATAAAATAAAAGGTTGAATGACGCGAAACTGCTCCTCATGGAAATAACCTACATCAGAATAAATGCTATATTTTACCTATTACTCGAGTCCTTGAAATCAATATGAGAAATTATGAGCTATTATTTTGTTGTTCAACACGTACGATGAGAACTTTATATCACCAAGTAATAATATTTATCCAAGTTGAAGCATAAGTCAGAAGTTGATGCGGAAACTTTTGCTAGAAGGAATATATAAACTTTATATGGATTGGGCCGATACATGATGTATAATTGAATATTAAAGAACATATTGATACAATGGTTGATAAAAACAATTTACACACTTTCTTAGTAAAATACGCATGAGGCAAGTTTCGGTGAAACTTTACCTTCTTCGTGCTAAATGTAAACTTAATATATTTCTCCGTTATATCGAATACAAGAAATAAATGAATGACAAATTGTGTAGAAAGGGTAAATAGAAGGATAGTTTAATTATGAATGGAATAGGAAAACCATTCTGAACTGCTAGTCAGGTAGTTTGGTAATTTTGAAAAGTTTCATAATGGGGCTTGTAGTATGATTAATTTGGCTATTCAATAGGAGACCTGAATATATTTTTTTAGCTATAATATTTCTAGAAAACTATTTCTAAGCATTTATTATTTTAAAATCAAAATTGAATGTGCGAAGTTTTTGAATCAAATGGTTTGCATAATGTGAATCCGACTTTTATTAATAAAAAGTAGGATTCACATTATACAAAAAATTTTATTTAAGAAAATCACACATTCAATTTTGACTTTGAAATATTGAATACTGTAATTAAGGGAATTGAAGTTAATTTTCTAGAATCATTACAGATAAATAGATACAAACATTCAGGTCTCCTATTGAATATCCAATAGATCATACTACAAGACCCCTTCTGAATTTTTTCATTACCGAACTATCTTACTAGCTGTTTAAAATGGGGTTTCGTCTTTTACTTATTATTTGTGAACATCTTTCTATTTGCCTTTCTACACAATTTGTCATATCTTCATTTCTTCTATTCGATATAATGGAGAAATATATTCGTTTTGCATTTAGCATCTGAAGAAGGTGAAATTTCACCGAAACGTGCGTCATGCATATTTTATTCAATAAATATGTAAGCTGTTTCTATCAACCATTGTTTTAATATGAATATTTGAATCCCTAAATAATATCCGGATGTATTTAATCGTTCTCGACATTTAATCACCAATTCATAGAAACTTACGGTTCAAGTTACACACATCTCGAAATAGTTCAACTCTTGTTGTAGTGGTATGCCTCTTGTCATTCCTGACGAGGTGAATCATGTCTTGTATTATTTCTCTTGTCCACAATTTCTCTTACTCTCTCAAAAATTATTTTATGTAAGAAAGAAATTCGATCAATTTACAGCTATTCGTTTGACCAAGGTTAACATAAGAGGAATCTCTATAACGAAGTAAATTTTGACAAAATGCACAGTATTTTAGTGAAAAGTACCCATAATATATAGTTTTTCGGATGTTTGAGCTAACCTAAGTGATCTGTGGTTCATCTAGATGCTGTGCCCGATTAATTATATCAAAAACTTCCAATTCGTCCAAGACATAAAAAAAATTGTATGAAAAAGACAAATAAACTCCTTGTATGACGTTTCTGATCTACGAAAGAGTTGGGCTACCAAGTGTAGCAAATTATTAGAAAGTATATCACATAAACAACAAGAAAAATTATTCAATAATTTAGAACTATCAAGCAATCTTCCAAGGGAGCTAGTTAATGTATTCTGCGACGCGAAATTTGCATTCACAAGGCAACAGTGATTCAAAGAAAAAGTCAAGTCACCCCGACTCAAGATCTACATACAGCTGTTTCGATTTTATTACATCTTTTCAGTGCTCCTTACTTGACTCGGAGTGAAATAAAATATTTTAGACCGAGAGACACTGGAAAGATTTGTGAAGTCATTTCTTATATTATGGCGCTTTTAAGGGGGTTCATATAAATAATAATTTGAAGTAAAATGATGTTCTGACCGGTGATGCGCTGGACGCAATTGCAGAATGATTTATTGAAATTGCTCGAAAATCCGTAGGTGTCAAACAATTTCTTTCACAAAATTACTTCATTTTATCGGTATTTTAACAAATAAAATCTGACGCTCGCTGTATGCCATACTTCTCCGTTGGGTGTTTAGGCCCGCCATATGTTTTTGAAAATGTTTTTTTTTGTTATTTTTAAATTTATTTCTTACAGGCTGATTTTTTTCGAACATTTTGTTTTTCATACCACGCCATACCATTCCGACGGTGCAAAATACCCGCCATTCCCCCTTGAACATGTAATATCTTTCAGTATGGCATTTAAATCGTGGTCAGTTTATGATACAGTGAGACGAAATTATATTTGCTTTACAAAAGTGGTGCCATACTTGAAAAATGGTATTTTCTAACCGTTTTTAAAACACACCCATTGAAGCCGTAAAATTATTTTTTACAGTATGGCTGAAATGAAATCAGATTGTTCCAATACGATTATAAGTTGAAAAAAAATACGCCATACTGTGACCTTGACACGAAAGACCGTGATACGCACGCTGCGATGTAAAAAAAATAAATGAATAAAACGATTTTTTACTGTATGACAATCAAATTTTCGAAAAGTTCATAAAAAGTATGATTCAGGAAAATTTATCCCATACTTATGGTGAAGTCCAAAAGAGGTGCCATACTGTAAAAAATTGTTCAAATGTTGCATGAAATTTTACAATGATTTAATTGCATTGTACGTATATCACCATTTCTGCAGGTATGTCATCATAACAATTATGTTTCTAATCATAAAAACTACTACTAGACCAAATTTCAAGGTGAGAGGATCAGTTTTTCGAATTTTAAAAAATTATATGTTTGAGGGGGTATGGGGGGTATTTTGAACCATCGGAATAGTATGGCGTGATGATTTTCGTACAAGATTAATAAAAACCAATTGTCCAAAAAAAAAATCAGCCTGTAAGAAATAAATTTAAAAAAAAGTTAAAAAAAAACATTTTCAAAAAAGTATGGAGGGCCTAAACATCCACC
The DNA here is from genome assembly GCA_030704885.1 of Cynegetis impunctata. Classification (NCBI taxonomy): domain Eukaryota; kingdom Metazoa; phylum Arthropoda; class Insecta; order Coleoptera; family Coccinellidae; genus Cynegetis; species Cynegetis impunctata. Next base: position 830,035 of record JARQZK010004341.1, read on the forward strand.
GGAAGAGTATGGCATATAGCGAGAGTCGGATTTTGTTTTAATTAAAATACCGATAAATTGAAGAAATTTTGTGGAAGAAATTGTTTGACATCCCCGGATGTTCGAGCAATTGCAATTCTGCAATTGCGTCCCGTGCACCACCGGTAAGAGCATCATTTTCCTTCAATTTATTACGCATATGAACCCCCCTAAAAGCGCCATACTGTAAGAAATGACTTCACAAATCCTGCCAGTATCTCTCGGTCTGTTTCTAATTGTTTCCCAATACGAATCGCGACCGACTCTAATATATGGATAACAACCCATAACGCCCTTCGCCAAAGATATTAGGAACCATCAGTTCACTGTTTCGATCGAAAATGCAGAATTCCGTCGCAAGAACAAATACTTCCTGACATGAAGACAGGGCCGGCCTAAGGAGAAAATTGCAAGTGTGCTAGACTCAAATTTTATGCCCCTGCCGGGGGGTCTGGGGGGTATGGAATTTTTTTAAATTTAAGGTCCAAAAACACAGTTTTTGTGCACTTTTGCGTCTTGTAGAACATTAAATTTATGTATGACAATTTGATTCTTTATTGATATGTTCAGTACTCTTCCTTGTACTATAACCACTATTATGTCAAGTAAACTAATCAAAGCTTAACTCTAGGTAACGTTGCAATGATTTTTGTGCTTATACTGCAATTACCCTGAGAATAAATACCTAGCTAATATATATATATGTATATATATATATATATATATATATATATATATATATATATATATATATATATATATAATTATTTATTCGAATTGTTGTTGCCTGTGAACTATTTCTAATCTCTTGATAATTATTAGCAATAACAGGCTTAAAGACAACAATCAAATATTTTAAACCTATTTTGTACATTACGTGGGTGAAGGTTTCTGTGGTTCCCTTCCCATCTAATATCAACGGACCTGTCTGTTGATATTGGACTGAATAGCACGTAATTAATAACTGAAGACGGCCACAGCCGCAACGAGAAATTTTTGAAAAAAAGATAAATAGTACCCTATTATTATTATTCTTTGACTCTTCAAAATCAAAACAATTTGGACCTATTTCGAACATTACGTGGGTAAAGGTTTCTGTGGTTTCCCTTACCATCTAATAATAACAAATTTGAATGTTAATATTGGACTGAATAGCACGTAATAAATAACAAAGAACGGCCACAGCCGAAAAAAATTTTAGTGAAACAGTAGTCTGTTTCTATAAAAATTTTTCAAATCAATAAATGTCAAAGAAATTTCAATTTTTTTCAAAAGTTTTGATAAAGCCACGAATGTCGTGGCGAAACGTCAACTTTTTAATAAAATCGAGTTTTTTAAGATTCAACAAGCCTGTTATTGCTAATAATTATCAAGAGATTTTATATATATATATATATATATATATATATATATATATATATATATATATATATATATATATATATATATATATAAAGTCATGAAACTATCTTGGTCCCAGGTCGAACTTTGCTAATCGCACCCATTTTAATAAGCAGGATTGCAAAATGAAAAACTGCTAATAATAAAAAAAGAACTAACGTAGCTACACTAGTGAAAATAAGAGAATATAACAAAAAAATTTGTGAATGGGAATGTGAGTAGAAATTCGGAAGAAGTTAAAGTAGGTACCATAATTTTCAGAGACTTAAAAATTGAATTATAGAAATAAAGGAAGTACAAAAAACAAAGAGGACTGTCTATTGGAATAATTGTAAAACATGATGGAAAAAATTCCAAAACTAAAACAAAAACCATATTGAATGTTAATGAAATATGAAGATAAGGAAAATAATGTGAAGAAAAACTAATTATTCAATCGACACATAAAAAAATTGGATAAAGTAAAATAAAACTAATTATCCAAAAAATGGAGACGAGCTTGTTCAATACTTTCATATTACTATGTAACTCATATCTTTAATATTGGAAATGTAATATGAAATTACCACTAACTTCACAAATGAGCGATGGATGAATGCTTTCATTTAATTTGGTGTGTACGCTTCATAGAAACGAAAAAAAAAACTCTATCGCAGCAAGCTGCATTAGAAGAGCAGGCTTTCATAACGTATCCAGTTTAAAAAATATATTTCCAAATTCAATGAAAAATGCGCCCTCTAATGTGTAAACAATATTTATTTCCTCCCCGGGGGATCAACCCCCCTCCCAATTCGTACCAAAACCAATCACATCCAAGGTATACGAAACAACGTACTCTATTTCTATAAAATTGCGCCCTTTATCGTGTGAACAAGATTGATTTCCTCCTCCGGGGGAACAACCCTCCAACCAATTTATATAGAAATAAATAGCATTCAAGATATCGTACGAAACTACCTACCTACAAAGTTTCAACCCTATGGTACCAAAATTGCGCCTTCTATCGTGTAAACAAGATTTATTTCCCTGGGGTGTCAACCCCACAAC
>JARQZK010004341.1:835000-865000 GCA_030704885.1 Cynegetis impunctata
TAGATCCTTGCACTTCTCGTGGCACTTGACCCCGCATTCGGTACACCTAACGCCTTGCCTCGCGATTCCCCAGAGCAGTCCTTCGCACTCGTAGCAGTAGGTGGGCGATGTTGCTGTCCATGGAACGAAGTTGTGCGGTGTGGTACTGCTGATAGGATAGATCAGCGCTTGCAGCGTCTTTTTGTAGACGTGCATTTTCTGCACAAAAATAGTGAATGGTAAGTGGTCACTTCAGAATTTCTCTAGCGTTACGTGTCTGAAATATGTACTGGAGATACGGATACTCGTTGAAAATACCTACTATATCAAAGAGTTTGAATGAAATAACAATATTCTGTGAAAAATAATAAAATTTTAGTTACAGTGAATATAAGGACTATGGTAGCTTAATCATATAATCTCTAATAAAAACAGCTATGACCACATACAACACACATTTTCACACATACTTATTCTAGCAAATCAAGTGATTGTATCTATAATAAAAAAAAATTTTGTGTCTCAATATTTTGGTATAGCTGGTATAGTTTTTCCCTGAAATCAGCGACTTGATAGAAAAAAAGAACCACGCTTGAAAAACTTAAATTATGAAACAATAAAGTAATACCAGAAAAAGTAATTATGAATATGTACAATAAAAAATCAATTTTGATATTTTATTGTTGATTGGAAATTGAATTTATGCATGTTCTGATATTAAAATTAGAAATTCTTCATTCAAGAGTAGCAACTATCATCAGTTTATGAATTTATAATTCATTTTCTTGTGAAGAATATCTTATCTAAATTTAATTCGCAGTTTAAAGTTTTTTCATTTTCAGAGTGCATTCGGATGTTTTTATCTTTATCTTTCTGCGCCCACAAACGAATCATAAAATTGAATATTTATCTGTTACGTTTACATGAGATAATTTTTTCGTCATAATTAGAATATTGAACTAAAATATAAAGAATAAAATTTAAACTTTAAAATAAAATACATTCGGCTCAAGTTTCATCATATAAAAATATTTAGATACTGTATTTAGCAGTAACGAAAAGTCGACATGTTTCGAGTTATGAACTCATTATCAAGACTGACTACACGAGGGTATTATATCTTATTTTATAAAACAGACAATAGCAAAGGTGATACCTGAAAATCATTTTGTTACTTTACAAATGGTAATTTACTATTATCGGCGGAACTAGAATATCAAGATATGTTCCGCCCATAATAGTAAATTACCCTGAAAGAAGAAACGAAGAAATTGATTTTCAGGTATCACCTTTGCTATTGTCTGTTTTTTAAAATAAGATGTAATACTTTCCTGTAGTCAGTCTTGATAATGAGTTTATAACTCGAAACATCTCGAGTATCCTTTACTGCTAAATACAGTATCTAAATATTTTTATATAGTGAAACTTAAGCCAAGTGTGTTTTATTTTAAAGTTTATTCTTTATGATGTTTCACCAGGTGATGTGCGAGAATTCAATCTCAGTTATTAAAATATAAAATCAACCACACCTCAGCAAAATTTGACAAACAGAAATATATTGATATTTTTCGTGAGAACATTCCATTCGACAAGAAAAAATCGTATGAGGTAGGAGATCTTCCATACGTTACGTATTTTCACTATCTTGTTGTTATTTTGTTTTTTTTTTGACGCTGAGCATATAATTTTACTATTGACTCTCTGTAAAATTATATACCTACCAACTTGCAGCCCTACTGCTCTAAAATAGCGTGTTCTATAGTGTAAACAAGATTTACTTCCTCCCTCGGGGTTGTCAACTCCCCAACCAATTCGCTCCAATTCCATCCAAGATATCAACAAAACTAACCAATTACAAACTTTAAACGCTATAGCTCAAAATTTGAGTCCAAACATATAAACATACTAGCTGACCCGGGGCAAACGTTGTTCTGCCATATAAATTATTGTTATCTATCTATCCTTCTATCTATTCAACTATCTGCCGATGTATCTCTATCTATTTAACAATCTATCTATCATTATATCTACCTGTCAATCTATCTGACCCGGCAAATTATTAAAATGGCTATTAAAAAATATGGGTTGTTGATAGAAGAATGAAAATTTAGAAATGTAGGTATGTATTTTTTTAAAGCAACATCATAAAAAAAATAAAAATGAATAATTTTGTCCAAAAAATTTTTAAAAATGTTTGGGGTGGACCACCCTAATCACTTTAGGGGTATGAAAATATATTACAACATATTATCAGACCGACTATTGTTATTTTCGAAGTCTAAGTCATGACAAAATAAAAAATAAAAGTTTTGCCAAAAAAATTAAAGATTATAATCAACAAATGAAAATAGGGGATTATCATAGAGGGTTGAAAATTTAGGGTTGTATGTATTTTTGAATACTGTATCATAAAAAAAAAATAGAACAAAAAATTCCGTCTGCAAAATAAAAAAATTAATTTAAGGGGTGGACCCTTAATATTTGGGGGGATGAAAAATAGATGTTGGCCGATTCTCAGACCTATCCGATATGCATTCAAAATTTCATCAGAAACAGTCGAGCCATTTCGGAGGAGTTTAACAAATAAAAAATAGGGGTTGATCGTAGAGGGGTGAAAATTTAGGGTTGTATGTATTCTTGAATGCTGTATCATAAAAAAATTAGAACAGAAAATTTTTTCTGAAAAATAAAAAATAAAAACTAACATTTAGGGAGATGAAAGATAGATGTTGGCCGATTTTCTGACCTACCCGATATGCACACAAAATTTCATAAGAATCAGTCTAGCCATTTCGGAGGAGTTTAACTTCTAACACCGTGACACGAGAATTTTATATATTAGATATATACATATATATATATATATATATATATATATAAATATATATATATATATATATATATATATATATATATATATATATATATATGTATATATATATATATATATATATATATATATATATATATAAATATATATATATATATATATATATATATAATCTCTTGATAATTATTAGCAATAACAGGCTTGTTGAATCTCAAAAAACTCGATTTTATTAAAAAGTTGACGTTTCGCCAACGTTGGATTTATCAAAACAATTCGAAACAATGCCAATAATCATAAAAACACATGAAACGAAAAACTTTCTTGGTCCTATGTCTAACTTTGCTGATTGCTCCCATTTCAATAAGCAGGATTTCAAAGTGAAAACTGTTTGAATCTGAGTAAGCTTCCAAAAAGTGGAGAGAATATCTGAGACGAAATGATAAATGAATCACGTTCACGTACGAATTCGTTACTTGACTTGAAGAATTAATAGCTATCAAACTTCAAATAAAGAAGAAGATAAAAAAATTGTTCCAAGTGCAAAATGCAGAGAGGAAACGTCGACGCAACGAAATTGGACAAAAAAGCCCCAACAATTCTTTTTCTCGGATAAATGCATTCCAGAATACTTTAACGGAAAAGGTTTCTACGACAGTGCAAAAAAAAATGAGACAATTTTATATCCTTTGTGACATTTGAGGAACTTTTCTTTCGAAATGTAGGAAACGTTAAGTTATATAACAAAGTAAAAATATTCGGACTTTACATTATATTGTGCTTCTAGATCTATATATATATATATATATATATATATATATATATATATATATATATATATATATATATATAATAAAGTATAAACTTTAAAATAAAAAACACTTGGCTTATGTTTCACAATATAACAAATATTTAGATACTGTATTTAGCAGTAACGAAAAGTCGACATGTTTCGAGTTATGAACTCATTATCAAGACTGACTACAGGAGAGTATTACATCGTTAGATTTTTCTTTATTATTGACCAAGAATGACTTCAAGTTTCTTTTATTTGTACAAATTGTTTTAACGTTATGTTTCGATAGTCTGTTATAAATTTTGCTACTCAAATTAGGCACATAATTTATTGGGAAGTATTTTTGTTCTTCATTAACAGTTTGCGTGGGGTATATTGAATGCAAAAAATACTTTATTCGTTTTTTCCCAATGAGCTTGTCGATAAGACTTTCATTGTAACCGTTATAAGTGGCTAATAATTTAATTGTATTAACTTCAGTTTGAAAATTCGTTTCCGATAATGGAATAGTGAACAACCTATGTATGAACGAATGAAAAGCACTGAGTTTTATTTTAATGTGTTGGTTTTCTATAAATGTTGAATGTGAGAGAATTCAAATTTCTAGCAATCTGAACGTCTAAGAAATTTGAGATACCGTTTTCGTTTTCTACTTCTTTTGTAAATTGAATCGAGTTGTAGAAAGTATTTATATATTTAAGGAGATTATCTAACTGCCTATCTGTACCGGTCCAAATACAAAAAATATCATCTACATAACGCCTCCATAATGAAACGTTAGTAATTAAATTATTATCAGCATTTATATTTTCTTCTAAATTATTGATGAAAATTTCACACAACAAAGGCGATAACGGTGATCTCATGGGCAATCCGTCTTCTTGTTTGTATATTATATTATTAAATTTGAAATAACTCTGTTTCTAACATAAGTTTAAGGCAGACATTGTTTCGTTGACTGCTTGAGTTGATAAATTTGGGTTCATCTCTAGATATCGCTTAACAATATTTTTAACTTATTGAGTTGGCGTGGAAGGAAATAAGTTGATAACGTCAAATGAAATTAATTTAGCATTTAAAGGAATTTTGATATTCTTAAGATGATTAACTAACTGAATAGAATTTTTAATGCTATACTCCGGATTGAATTGAATTAAGGTGGGTTATTTCTTATTCAAATACTGACATAATTTATACGCAGCAGCGTTAATATAAGATACTGTTGGACGCATCGGGCAATCAATTTTATGTATTTTTGGTAAAGTATATAAAACAGGGGTGCGTGGGTTCATGAAAGTTAAGAAAAAAGTGTTAATATCTGAAAATACGATTTTACTATCCTTAATGAATGATTTTATTTCGTTTTGGAAACAAATTTTCAAACTGAAGTTAATACAATTAAATTATTAGCCACTAGTAACGGTTACAATGAAAGTCATATCGACAAGCTCATTGGGAAAAAACGAATAAAGTATTTGTTGCATTCAATATACCCCACGCAAACTATTAATGAAGAACATAAATACTTCCCAATAAATTATGTGCCTAATTTGAGCAGCAAAATTTGTAACAGACTATCGAAACATAACGTTAAAACAATTTGTACAAATAAAAGAAACTTGAAGTCATTCTTGGTCAATAATAAAGAAAAATCTAACATCGGAGAAAACAGTGGTGTTTATAAAATATTTTGCGACGAATGTCCTGCTTTCTATATTGGACAGACAGGAAGGAATATAAATATTCGAGTTGAAGAACATAAAAAGTCAATTTTACAAAACAAAAATACCACTGGCTTCTCTGAGCATTGTATAAAAGTCAATCACTTCCTGGATTTCATCAAAACCAAATTGTTACATTCAGGTAACAAAGGAAAGCGCCTTGACCTTCTTGAAATTCTCGAAATAAGTTCCGCCCATAATAGTCAATTACCCCTTGTAAACGAACAAATTGATTTTCAGGTATCACCTTTGCTTTTGTCTGTTTTATAAAATACGATGTAATACTCTCCTGTAGTCAGTCTTGATAATCATAACTCGAAACATGTCGACGTTTCGTTACTGCTAAATACAGTATCTAAATATTTGTTATATTGTGAAACATAATCCAAGTGTTTTTTATTTTAAAGTTTATACTTTATTCTTTATGATGTTTCACCAAGTGATTCAATCTCAGTTATATATATATATATATATATATATATATATATATATATATATATATATATATATATATATATATATATATATATATATATATATATATTATATATATATATATATATATATATATATATATATATATATATATATATATATATATATATATATATATATATATATATATATATATATATATATATATTTTTTTTTTTTTCCAAACGAACTGGTTATATGTATTCCTCGACGAGAATTCTACATTCACAATCCATCATTTCTATAACTTACTGTTGAATTTTGAATGTTGAATTTTGAATGTTGAATTTTGAATGTTGAATTTTGAATGTTGAATTTTGAATGTTGAATTCTCGTTGAGGAATACATATAACCAGCTCCCTTGGAAAGTTGATTGATAATTTTTTTAATTATTGAAAAATTTTCCTTGTTTACTTTATGTAGTATCTATATTAAATTGCCTATGGTCATTTGTATAGTTTTCATAATTTGAATTTGAATAGTAAAGATTGGTGCATGACCTCTGTTTTATATGTTCATATGTTCAATATATTGTTCGACATGTACAATGAATAATTTCATCAACGAACCTTCACCAGTAAGTATGTAGGTTATGTCTAGTAAATTAGCAATTGAGTCGATTCTTCAGGTTGTGCTATTGTGGAGTGGTAGTATGGTAAACTGCTTCGCACTCTTTATGATTAGAGAAATCAATCATCATTAGTTCATTTAGACCGGGAGATGGTGACACAAAATATTGTCATTTGTACCGGTATGGCAGTTCTTCCGGGTCTAATTACTTAAAGGCAAAAAGGAAAATGATGGTCAAAGCGTTGGCACCGGTGGCCCAATCGCGTGGGCGTTAATCGAACGCGTCGGATAAATAACGAGTGTTCCACAAAAATGCTTGTATTTTCAGATAGTCGAAAAAAAAGAAGTAGGCGGTAGCGTAATGCCATACTTCTCGGGTGTGACTTACAGCCCGCCATTCCGACGCGAATTCAATAATTTAAATAAAACAATTCAACCATTTGTACCAGGCTAATTTTTGCATAGCTAGTCATCGTCGAGTAGCCATTCACGAAAATCACCTTGCCATACTTTTCCGACAGTTCCCGATGGCCGCCATACCACTGCAAAGGAGTAATTTTTTTTTTCGCCAAACGATTTATACCACCCTGAAACTTTTTTTAACAGTTCTCCGTATGATCATAAATAGAAGTCTGATAATGCCATACCTGTATTATGTGGTGGCGAATGTGAAAAATATTTTTCAAAATCCTAAGACTTCATTCGTAATTCGAACGATTTGTACCAGTATGGCGCCACTTTTTCCCTCTACTAGAAGTATGGCAAATATTAATAATGGTCACATTGTATCGTATAATTTCCAAAAATCCAAATGCCATACTGGTACAAATCGTCAAAAAAAATTTTATTTTCGCCTTTTAGTTCAAGTCCGACAGTCGCCCGCGCCATGGTTGCAATCTGTAATAATTTTTTTTAGGTACAATTGCATCCAAACTAAGAGAATATAATGTTGCCATGATGTAAAAATGATATTACAGTCGTAATTTTCAAACGTGTCAAATAAATAAGTATTTCAAGTATGGCAGCACTTTTTCCCCCTACTGGAAGTATGGGAAAGATAATAACGGTCACATTTTGTCAAATACTTTCCAAAAATTCAAATGCAATACTAATACAAATCGTTTGGCGAAAAAAAAATACTCCTTTGCAGTGGTATGGAGGCCATTGGGAACTGTCGGAAAAGTATGGCAAGGTGATTTTCGTGAATCGACGATGATTAGCTATGCAAAAATTAGCTTCGTCCAAATGGTTGAATTGTTTTATTTAAATTAATGAATTCGCGTCGGTATGGTGGGCTGTAAGTCACACTCGAGAAGTATGGCATTACGCTACCGCCTACTTCTTTTTTTTTTGACTACCTATCTGAAAATATAAGCATTTTTGTGGAACAAATCGTTCGACACGTTCGATTAACGCCCACGCGATTGAGCCACCGGTGCCAGCGCTATGACCATCATTTTCGTTTGTACGTAATTAGACCCCAGAAGAACCGCCATACTGGTAAAAATGACCTAATATTTTGTGTCACCATCTCCCGCTCTAATTGTATAATCACTAAATTCTTCAAATATAGTTATTAACGTAACAAGGCCGATATGTAGCAAATAACGTATGAGGTTGGATATTGTAATCCGAGGCGCAGCCAAGGATTAAAACTAACCGAATCCGTTATTTGCGTATCGGCCGTGTGTCGTTAAAAATTTTTCGTAATCCCGTTGAAAGATTACATTTTGATTCCGAAGAAAGAAAAAACCTCGTACCTAGCAATTCTAAAGAAAAATCCCAACGTCGTGCACTCTGTTGTCATGGAACAGTTTGACAGTTTTATAAACAACGTCAGTTTTTTGTGTTCTCAAGTTCGCTGTAACGACGACCATGGATGAAATTGATGAAATTGAGGAACAAAATCAAATTCCTTTAGAAATATTGGGTGATACATGTGCAGTGCAGCGAGTGTTGATTAACTGCCGAAAATAACTCAAGAGCGATATCAAAAAGAATATGAAAATTTTGAAATGTGGCGTAAAAGCAAGAATGTGAAGGTGGTTAATGAAGATGTATTATTAGCCTATGCGAAATGAAAATCAGAGTTTTATTCTCCCAACTCGCTGTGGACCAAGATTTCAATGTTGTTATTGTAAGCAGAATGATATTTTGAAATAAATATTTGAACAAGTGATTTCTTAACGGCCGCCGGCCGTTATGAAATTATAACGGCCGGCGGCCGTTAACACTGACTTTTCAATTGTCATCTGAATACCGTTAAATCAAAATAACAGTATGGGATTACGAAAAAAATGTAACGCACGAATTTGTTTTGTTCAAACTCAATTCTAAAGGATTTCGTTTTTAATAATTGAATTGAAACCGCACAAGACCCTTCAAATTTGGTTCTCATCAAAACCTGACTATACCAGTAACCAAAATGCCAGCCTTCGTAATAACTGCATGATAAAATTTCAATAGATTCCTTCCGTAATTGTTTTCCTTTGATGTAAAGTCATTCTAGTGGCTGCCTGCACCGTAATTCCCAGAGAATTAGCGTTTTTAACAGCGATTCATTCGCGCCTTGCTTTGAATTCGTTCCGACTAAAATTGGGGAATATCTGACGCTCTGAGTAACGTAATTACTACAGCCGAGGTACGACCTCGGCTGTTATCCTCAATTTTATAATTAGTTCCATTTAAGAATCCGCAAAACCAATTATTCACTTATGATTTTGAATTTCTTAGCCAATTACGCTTGTACCGAAATATCTCCGAAGAATCAAAAAAACATTTGATTCAGGAAGCAATATTTTGAATATTGAGGAAATTAACCTCCATTGAAAGAAGAATGTGATGAAAATTTGTGAGGGGTAGTTGTGAGAAAAGGGAAGTTCAATCAATTTAAATAACTTACTGCTATTCATTGGATGTTCTAAATTCTTTCACGATGTTTCAATACTATTATGGTAACTTTATTGTAGATTATTGTTATTATTATGTCGCTTTGAAATGTTTTCAATATAGGTATTGAATTCATTTTATATTTTTCTCAATTATTTTCTCTCAACTATGAATGAATTTGAATTATAATAGTGGTAAAGAGAGTTGAAAACTTTGGTAATATATTTATGTAAAATACCTAACTTTGTTGGATTCACATCCACATTGCAATGCATAGTTTGATGCGAAGTGTACCTGGTGGAAATCAGTTAACTAAAAATTTGCATGTTCAAAAAATTTTACGTATATATTCAGCAACATTGCAGGTATCTACATAGTTCTATATATATATATATATATATATATATATATATATATATATATATATATATATATATATATATATATATATATATATATATATATATATATATATATATATATATATATATATATATATATATATATATATATATATATATATATATATATATCTTTATTATTACTTCACAAATCAATAAATAAAAATATTACTGATGGACTTACTCAACATCGAATGCATAAAATATTGATTGACTTGTGAATTGGATTTTGTTAAGATGAATTTTGCTAGTTCTAAATGAAGAAGAGTATACTTCTTTCTCATATACAAAATACTCACTCAAAAGTTTAACCATAAAATTTCGGACAAATCCATCCAATATCTTATTACACAAATTCATGAAATCATTTTATACTTAGTCCTTCATATCTTTTTATGATGATTATAAATAAAGATTTATTTTTTAATTTTGGCATAAATGCATACAAGTTTATATTACATAACTGGATATCGAAAAAAAAGATACAAAGATAGAATATATTGTGACAAAAATATTGAATTCAAATGAAATATGTCTGCTCAATAAACCTGCTATTTATGAGGAAGGGGATTACAATCGATATTTTAAACAAATATACGGATACTGCTGGAGGCGATATAAACCAATAACTGCGTGTTTCACCAATTTTGTTCAAATATAATTAGGTAAATGGGCACTGGATCGTATATAGCTCATTCAAACCCTAGAGCTTATTATGGATAAAAAAAACATAATGGAGAAGATTCTTTAGGGTGAAACTACGCCTGAAACGCCAATCCATGGATATTTTCATATATCGAAAACAAAAGGGAATAAAAAACAAAAATCTGTCTTGTTACGAACGTAATCATAATGCAAGCAACTGTAGCTTCATTTGTGGAGCTGAAGGCTATTATAGGTAGCAATACGTGAGAACAACATAAATATTGCACACATTTAGGCTCTTGCACCGTATATTATTAGACTAAGTTTAATGATAAACTGAGTTTAATTTGGCATTTGACAAGCAAAAATGTCAAATTGAACTCGGTTTATCATTAAACTTATTTCATAATATACGGTGCAAGAGCCTAATAGAGGCTCAATTTTCTTGAATAATCAAATGACATTGATGAAAAGTATTATTCAAAATGAAAGATTATTGATATAATTTCTACAAATATTTGTGTAAATAGTATGAAGTACCGAATAAATAATGGTAGAACCAATTAATATTTTAAAGAAATTGAGCTAACCAAGGCAACAAAAAATAGCAAGTCAATCAATGGAAAAAACGTTGACTTTATATTTCGAAAGTCAACTCTTTCAAAATGCTCATTAATTCCCTGCATAATTACAAAGCATTAACATCGGAAATGGAAAAAGGTAACTGCGTCAATTTCCTAGATTCGACAATCAAGAAATTCACTAGCAAATATAGCATTTCAATTAATCACAAAATATAAGGCACTGATAGCGTCATACATAAAGGTGCAAGTCCACTGGGGCGGCATTAGGCAACATGCAGCATGCTACACGTCGTCTAGTGTTTCCTATTTGTAGTTGTGCGACTATGTCGCACAAATTTGAAAAAGGTCGAACGAGCAACTTGTCGCTCACTATCGCATGCTCTTTTTAGCATATGTTTGTGGCATGTATCTATATCAATTCCATAGAGGCGGCTTCATTGATTGCCGACGATAAAGCTCTGCTTCGAAATGTTACTCGAATGAGCCGAGAAGATTTTGAATACTTATTGAGGAAGATCTCAGAAAACCTGATACCAACTTTCTTGAAGCAATGCCACCTCGTGTTAGGTTATCAGTAACATTAAAATATTTGGTTACCGGCGATAGCTATCCTTCACTTATGTATCTGTTCAGGATATCTGATATTTTATTATTCCATAATTCCGGAGAATTATGATAATATTCAATAAACAAAGTAGTTTTCTCAATATTCCACTACATGTAACACGATACAAGTCGTACCGAACCGAAGACTATCGACTAAACGCCGACTCTGAATCTTGTCGAGAACTAACGCATATGTCTGGGCAACACCGGTCAACATGTGGCATGCGTCATTGTCACATGCTGCAAGTTCCTTTATGTTGTTTCAATTAGACTGAGTGTAGCATGCACCATTGTCGATTGCTACATGTTGCCTTAATGTTGCCCCAGTGGAATTACGCCTTAACAGTTTCGTTCATCTGTTCCAACAAAAAACTACAGCTGATAATAGTACGATTACTCGACTCGTTAATATAGCTCCCACTTACATTGATTTCAATGAAGGAAGAAGTATTATTAAGCTAACCGCTAAGAAAATACATGAAAAAAAAAAGATGAATAAATTTTCAAAAATGCGATATCCCATTCATCCTTTCACCAAATATAATTGAAAATATTGCACTTCAACTAATACTCGAATCACTCTTTTCGCGACACTTTATCTACGTAACGTTTGGAATGCTAATGATATTAGAAAACGTACTAAGAATAATAAATGAAAACTCCATGAAAAAAAAAAGATCTATCACCATTCATCTCTACTCTGTCAACTGTTATCTGCCATCCATCATGTATCGTCTATCTTCTAAAATTAATTGCGGTAGTTGTGAAAATTATAATATTGTCCGACTACCTAGTATATTGTTCGAAAAATGATGAAATTATGTCAGTTATATACCAAATATTAACCTAGGGCGTAATTTTAGAAAAATAACGCCCTAGTGCCTAGGAAATTCATTTGATTTGAACATATACAGCACTTAAAAATAATTTTGGGATTCACGCATAAAAATGACCGAAGTAGAAGGAAAGAAGCGAAAGCTGTTGATAAAGGGCATCAACAGTGCTTCAACACTAATCCAAGGCTCTATTCTGGGGCCTATATTGTTTCTAATCTATATAAATGATTTACCATCTATTGAAGTCAATTCTAAATTTGTGCTCTTTGCCGATGACACGTCATTTGCCTTTTCTGCGGACTCCCTCAGGAGGGCTCCGCGGCCGCGCGGTCGGAGGTTGAGGGATGGTTTAATAGTAATCGACTGCTCCTCAATAAGGATAAAACTAACAAAACTGTTTTCACTCTAAGAGATCTTGGAGAACTTGATGATGAGGATGCATGCGGATCTTCGCTGAAATTCCTCGGAGTTCATCTTGATCGGGAACTACGGTGGGATGGCCACATAGATTCCCTAGCACGAAGGCTCTGCAGTGCACTGTACCTCATACGCAATCTAGACAACTGTGTCTCGAAGCAGGCCTTAAGAATGGCATACTTTGCCAATTTCCATTCTCATTTATCTTATGGCATCCTCATCTGGGGTCATGCCCCTGGTGCTCAACGAGTGTTTGGGATTCAGAGGAAGGCTGTTCGTGTGCTGGCTGGTCTGCGTTTTAGGGAGGACTGTAGGGGTGCGTTCAGGCAGTTAAAGTTGCTCTCACTGCCATCCTTGTTTGTATTGGAATGCCTCCTATTTATTAAGAGAAATCTTGGCAACTTTGATGCCCACAATGATATTCACCAACACAATACAAGAAATAATAATAATCTCGTTCCAGCCTACTGGCGTTTGAAAAGGTGTCAGAGTGGTCCAGGTTATTGGGGAATAAAATTTTTTAATGTTTTACCAACAGGCATTAAGGAGCTGCCATTTAATATTTTTAAAAATAAAATAAAAGCGATGCTCCTAGAAAAAGTATTGTACAGCTTTGACGAATTTTTTGAATGCACTTTTTAAATCTGAAATCTTGTATGTATTCTATGTTGTATAACGTCTGATGAATTGTATTTTTAATAACTTTTGGTGTGTTGACTGTACTTAAGTGAATTTTGATTTGTTACCACTTCATTTTAACTACATTTTGGGTAAATTTTATTTTTTTATTTTTAATGAACCTACTATGCTCTAATGCAGTTTACTGCTGATACTTTGACCTGTGTAAATCATGTATATGATGTTAACATTAATAAATTGATTGATTGATTGATTGATTGAATCAACAGGAAGTATTTCCCAATTTGCTTTAGGAACTGTAGCAGAGAAATCAATTCTTCATTGCTTCTTATCTTCGTAAGAACTATTACTTCTTTACGTAACATTGAGAACTTTGTTCAAACGGAATTTGGAGAATATGACTCTGAGAAATCTAGAACATAAGTCATCAAATCGGTTTCCTCGACATGGTACACGTAGTGGTTCGTCAGCCAGGCCTCAAAATGAAGATTTTCTTTTTCCTGAAATCGCCAAGCTTTTTCTAGCACAAGCGCATCAACAGCTTCGAAAGCTTTCACTAAAATATCTTAGGATATATTGGTATTTCTTTTTACTTCAGAAATTTTTATGCGTGAATCGCAATTTTTATGTGCTGTCTTATTGACAAATAAAAACTCACAACCATTGTTACCATTATTACGTTATTATTATTTCTCCAGGTAAATGCTAGTACCTACCTAATTTGTTTCGAATTAGATTTTTTCCAATTAAAAATGTTCAAAAAAATATTTTGTCAGGCATTAACTGTTGAAGGCACCATGAGTATTAAAAGGATAATGCTTTCGGTCAACGTATATCCCTCGGGCCAGAGTCCCTGGGAAACACACCATCGACCTCAAGCGTTATTATCCTTATAATACCCTTGGTAGCTTAATAACTATTTTAAATAAATCATTCACCATCTATTTTCTATCCTCTGTTATCTATCATCTATCATCTATTATTGAATTCAAAAATTAGAATCTTAGCATAATATCGTAGTTTTGATCATAAAAGCAGACTATCATTATGCAACTTATATGATTATTGAGAACCACTCATATAGCTCAGTCACTGAAATTTTAGTTAAGAAGAATAAGGATTTGAAATTAAAATAACAAAAATATCAACAAACCAATAAATTCCAGTTTTCAGGTTTCTTCACATTGATCAAGTAGAATTCATAAGTAGCCTCTTACCGAACGTGGTCATCAATGCAGTACTAGGTAATTCTTCGGTTTGAATTCCTTCAGTATTTAACTTAAGTTCCATTATAATTTAGATAATATATAAATACCTGTATCTGCAGAATTTTACCATTTTTTAGTCAGAATCTGACAAAGAAGTAGTCTTTTTACGTTTTATGAGAACCCCTACAGACTTAACTATATTTCTGTTTTGAATGCGTAGATGACATTCTATCTCTTCCAGAGGTTGAAATGAACTGCTAATATACTACAGTAACTAGAGCATATTCCTTTCCTTTGAACCTGTTATTTATTGACTAATTTGAACTTGGCTTCTCAGATTCTGATCGAATTAAATCTCTCGTGTATTATTCAATTTTAAGAATTTTTTTCAGTTTACTGTTTTCAAAACATAATTTCTTATTTTTATGATATAAATGTGCTAACTTATCCAAGAAAAGTTCCTTTCAGTGATTATATAGGTATAAATTTATATTAGCAATGGAAGTCCGACAATCTTCGAATGAAAATTGGTTGTTGAAAGCCTGTAGGCTGCGGTTATAGTGGATGCGTTTTCTGACGACCAACTAGTCGGACGTACACGTTAGATCTCGCATGAATGAATCAAATACATAATAATGTATCACTATGGTTATAGTGCTTGAGAATCGGTCGTCAGATGACGTTAGAAGTCGTTCAAACGCTTTGATATTTCATGCGACTTTGTGCGAACGTCAAAATGGATATTGAAAAAATTGATATCATTAGTTTTCGACATATTCACTTTTTCCCGACAGTAATAAAACTTTTAATAGCGGACTTTATACATACTGATAATATTCTTCAAAATTATAATTGTTGATATCCATGTTTTATGTAAGTTACGAATGACAGTCTAGGCGCGAACACAGAACAAAATACGCATTGACTATAACCACCGTTGTCTGACGATCAGTTCTGACGTGAACGTCCGACTAGTTGGTCGTCAGAAAACGCATCCACTATAACCGCAGCCAAGGTACTTCAAATCAACTACATTTGTTATCATGTTTTTGAACATCTCTTATTAGATTCAAAATGAAAAATAGTCCTTTCAGGACTGAAATTTAGACATTAACCCCATTTTATCATCTTTTTCTATCTAAAGTAGATTTTCGAGGTACAAAACTATTCCAGTAATTGATGAGATTTATAATTGATGAAAACAGCAACAATAAAATCAATTACTCTTCAACGTACTCCGTGAGAGGCAGCAATCAGATATCTGAGTCAATATAAAATGTAATCACAATAGTCAAAAATCAAATAACGAATTTCGTCAAGATCAGAAGGTCTGATCGACCGTTCTATTTCCTATCACTGAAACAGTTTTTAATCCTGCAACTGACTATATCTAAACTCGCTAGGTTTTCGTTAAGTCGCAAAAGAAAGCTTTTACATTTGAAGAATACCATAGAATAGACTTTAATCTCCTAGAAAGTTTGGAGATTCGAGTAGTGTTTATTTTGTGAATAACTCGAGTGAATTCTGCATATGCAAATTCAATGTACAACCTTAGAATACCGTTAATTTAGTTGACACATATTTGGGAAATGTTCATTGTTACACACAAAGCTAATTTGGGATTCTCGCTTGATTCAAGAAACAATATGGTTTGTCTCATCTACAGAACTGTACTTCCGTTAGAAATGTTTGCGCTGTTCAGTTCATTTGATGAAGTCACAATGTAGATTTATATAATATGCCTACTATAAATTCATGATTTGCAGATTATACTGTTTTTTTTGCTAACTTGTTTTTGAGATACTTCATTAGAAATTGCCTGAATGGTATAATATTATATTTTTATATATTTACTTTCAACTATTTTTTCATAATTTTTCCAATTGAAAGTGAACATCCTAAATGCTTCCTTGTTACCCCGAGGCGAAGCTAAGGGGTTATAGTCTCACGACAAAAAGTAAGTAGCTGGTCCGATTTTAAAAATTCCAACGGATATCGATAAAACACATATGATTCTATAAGAAAAGTGTTCTCAAAAATTTTTCCTACGAAGAATAAAAAAATTGTTGCGTTTTTTAGATTTTTTTTGTCCATAGACATGTGACAAAAAGTAAGTAGCTGGTCCGATTTCAAAAATTCCAACGGATATCGATGAAACACATATGATTTCATAAAAAGGTGTTTTAAAAATTTTTTCCCCACTAAGAATAAAAAAATTATAGCGTTTTTTAGATTTTTTTTTGTCCATAGACATGTGACAAAAAGTTAGTAGCTGGTCCGATTCTAAAAATTCCAACGGATATCGATGAAACACATATGATTTCATAAGAGAAGTGTTTTCAAAAATTTTTAGAATTAAAAAATTATAGCGTTTTTTAGATTTTGTGGTGCTATCTATAAATCTTAAACCTAAACCGATTTTTACAATAATGAAATAAAATTATATCATTTAATGTGTAGTTTTTCAATTTATATAATATATTCAAAAAATATTGACGACATGCTCATGCGCCGAGGGGTTTTATCATTTCTAGTGCTACGCAGTAGGATGTCCGTATTTTTATAATAACGCTATAGCTACATGCAATTGTTAACTTTGCAGGAATCTTCAAGTTGACTAGACGTTCTGAATATTTCAGTTTGAAGTACAGTGAACCGACCTAGTTAAATTTTTTTTTCTAGCAATGCATAGAAGTTTATTCAAATTCGTATGAAATGCATCGCACGAAGTGGTCAGTAATATTTACTAAGTTGGAATCTGTAAGATGACTCGAATAATGACGAAGGAAGCTAAATATATACTTTCTCCTTCAATAGACGTTAAATAAAATTACGTGATTTATATCACATTATAGTCAACGAAAGTATCATAATTTTCTCAATTAATGAAAAATAAGAATGATATAGTAGGTAAGTATATCAAACTCATAAGAACAAAAAAATTATCTTAGAGTTTTTTTCTATTCGTAACCTTTACTTGATTGAAATTTATATTATTATTTAAATTGAAAGCTAAATTATGATTATAGTTTTTAAAAACAACAACTACTTATGTACAATCATCAAACCGAAATTAGATGAAAATAATAAATCAGGAGTTTATAGTCTAGATCATTGATTCCCAAAGTGGTCCAGGTGGACCCCCAGGGGTCCACGGGAGACTCGACGGGGGTCTACGTAGGCGTTACAAAAATATGGGGGTTCACAATTCATAAGCGGGGGTCCACGAAAATTCATTTGGTTTCGATATTGAAGAAATAAAAGGCTTGACTTCACCTATCAATGTAGGCAAATAATATTTCGAGTAGTTCAGCGACCGTTAGGTACTTCATATTCAGTACATCGTGTCGACACTGCAAAGCATTTCTCTCCGTCGTCCACAATTCTTGTTCAGACTTGCAAAGGGTCGAAATACGACTTGTGGTGTGTGTGCTTGCAACCATGCATGGACTTGTTTGATTCTTTACCAATATATCTTGGCATACGAATGCCAAAGATAAACGTTATTCATTTCTTTCCTGAATTTCGAAAAAAAAAAGTAAAGCGAATCGATGATAGTGCTTGCCAGTGTCGGAAAAAGTGAGTACTCTGTCACAGGTAGAAGTCTTGATGAGAATATTCAGACATACATTCAACATTTAATTGCCCTGCATGATGACTTCAAAATCAGTTTCGAAGATATTCTAAAGATGCAAATATCACTATGGATCATGAACCCATTTGATGAAACAGAAGTGGAGAATGTGATATTACAAGAGAAGCGACTAGGGCTTAGTACTAGCATAGTTCAGCATAGTGCTGAAGATGAAATTTAAAAAATGATATCAAACATTTTGCCTGCAGGCAGAAATACCCGAAAAATATACTGGATAGTGGGGATTTGCGACAAAGCTTTTGATAGCGTTTTCCTCGTCATATCTTATCGAAAAAAGTTTAAGTGTCGTTACCAACCTTTTAACAAAAAAAAAAAGCCAGAATTGCGGTTATTTCTAACAAAACTGAGGCCAAATATTGATAATTTGCTGTCAATTCGTCAAGTACATCCCTCTCCTTGAAATTATGGCTATTTTTTGATTGTTATTGTAGAAGTAACGTTACATTATTAATATTCAATTTTCAACAATCACAACTGTTATCATATTACAATGTAATGTGAACATTACAATGTAATATGATAACAATAATAATTGATAGTGTATTAGTTACATATTTGAATAAATACAGCACAAGAAAATATATTATTTTTTATTTTTTCCACTCCGAATGGGGGAGATTTTCTATATAAGATAAGTGAGAATTGATTGGTTTCTTGTACTTTGAGTAGATGTCAAAAAAGTGAAGTTGGATGGAATCACTTTTTTGATTGTCCAACTTTGCTTTTTTGGCATCCGCTCACAGCACAATCAATTAACTAATTAACCAATAAATTCTCACTTTTCTCTCGAAAACTGTTAATTCGTAGTTGGAACTCATCCCCAAAGCAAATTTCCATAGTTATATCTAATCATCACATTTCTTGTCGAATTTTGGGAAATATGGTAGAAATGTAGCTGCAGGGGTCCACCGGAACCAGCAAAATTTTCAAAGTGGTCTATGAGAAAAAAAAGTTTGGGAACCTCTGGTCTAGAGTCTATACGAACCTAAGTTTTATATAGGTCATCATAGGTTTTCATAGTAGAATCAAAGAACATGAAAGAAGTTATGTTAGTAATAAAAGCGCCCATTATTCTATCCACTTATTTTGAAATTTTAAATACCGAAAATAATCCTTAAAAATTAAATTTATTAGAGTCAATGGAAATTTTAGAACATAAATCTTAAGACCTTTTACTCAACGAGCAAACTGAACTTGGTAATTCCCCGTTATTAAACTTGTTTTTTGAAAACTTTCCATAGTCAATACCTGTTATACCGTTCTTGGATTCATAAATACAACCTCCTGTTATTAATACCTATCAGTAGAATATTTCAGATAATAATTATACAAGCCCTGTAAAATATTTTAAGAATTAGTTTTTAACTTAATCTGATGAAGACAGTGTGTTGTCGAAACAATTGTCATTTAATTGTACATATAGTGGAAATTAAGTTTGAATAAAAGTATTCTTATTTCTTAATCTGAGAGTATTTGTTGTATCAAAAATGCCTTGTTTGTATACAACTCTCAGCGAAAATAATATAAAATTAAATAATTTATATCATATTGGAATTTGAAGTGATGAGTCACTTACTATATTATAGAGATCAGCCTGAAATATTTCATAAAAATGATGAAAACTTATTTCGACCAATTTTATGAATGTCTGCTTGATTTTGAGAAATAATGTAATACCAAAGATAAAATCAATTCACTTCTTATCCATTCGCATATAAGTTTATATATTTATATGAGGAATATCTATGATTCTTTCGTAGATATGGTATGAAACTAAATCCAATATTAAAATGATGAAATAGTTATTTTTGTATTAAGTGTGCGAAATCAGTGTTTTTTTTAATGGCGCATAAGAATGTAAATTTTTAGCTGAGATCGTCAGATCGAAGCTTAAAATTCATTCAAATGCGCCATGAAATACTGATTTCGCTCACGAAATACAAACAATATTTTTTGTACAACTGGCAAAAAAGTATTTAAATTATAAGTATTCATTAAGAGTCATTTTATTTTAAAAATTAAAATCCATGCAGTCAAGTATGTTTATCAATATATTCTATGATCTTATGTCAGAGTAAGTATAACCAAGGACAGTTTAAATAACAAAATTGACATTTCTAATGAAATTTTAAACTGTCAACCATCCACTTCCAACGGAGACATATCTTCTAATAATCCCTGCATTTCTGATGAGAACAAGACAATTTCTGGCAACCAACTATCAGCATCGTCGTCTTCGGGAATAAATATTGGAAATAATTGTTCAAATTGTACTATTAATTATTGCAATAAATAATTTTGTTATTCTTATTAATTTTCATTGAATGCATTATTTTTATATTATGTGGTCTTTTTTTCACGGTGAAAAAATATCTTTTTTTCACTAGTTAAAAAATGGAAAACTTTGCTTATCAATAGCGATTCGTGAATGTAGTTTCTTTTTGACAGTTGTGAAAAATAGTATATTTTCTTACCCGGTCGAAAGTACGTACTTTCGGCCCCGGTTCCACGGCAGAAACTATAATTTTTATGCATTGTTCAAGCTGTGCGCGCGAATCTCAAACTTTCTGCCCTTGTAGAGTAATATACTATTCCTAACTAGTGCGCAAAGTAAGTCTTGTTCGCACACTAGCTGCAGTTGACCGAACGACGCGGAGTGGAGTTCGGGCAGCAGTCGAGTGCTATCAAGACACTTTGCGCAAGAGTTAGGAACAGTATTTTTCTACGAGCTGTATTTTTCTGGGCTTGGACATGTATAATGGACACAAATTAATAAATCAATTAGTTTGACACTGACGCTTAATGTCATAGGAACGTTTTTAAAGATGTATAGTTACGCTTTGTCTGCACTGGTGCGTAAAATTAAATTTTGCTCTTCCAAGTGCGTGCGCAAAGTACCTATTTTGCTCACGCTCGTAAAAAAAATCTCTTTATTCCTACAATACTATTGAAATTCACATCAATTTCGTAAATTTCATCATTTACTGTAGAGTATTATTCGCGATTTCACCTTAATTAATAATATCCGATTGTTTGATGAAGATGGATAATGTATTTTCTTCAATTGTAGATTTCTGCAATTCTATTGTCTAAAAAAGTTTAGGTAAAAGTTGTGTTTGAATCACATGAAAATAAAAAAGGAATGAATATCGGAAAAATAAGAGCAGAAAAAAAAGTTTAGTAAAATACTGAATTTTCTTTATTTAACTCAAATATTCCCATTCATACTATGCTTTCAGGCCATTTTCGATGCTCGTAATTTTGGTAAACGCTGGACTATATCATAAATCATATAAGGAAAACGCAATAAATTCACCACGATATTCAATAAAACACTATCTGTCAGCCTAACTTATCACATTGAAATTCACATGACACATATCCTCCTTTTTTACTCCGTATCTCCATACATATACCATTTGGAAAGAAAACACGTAGAAGTAAAGTGCAAGTTTTAAATGCTAAACCAATACTATGAGAAGGTGTCAGCCAGTTTGAGCTCGTGAGATTTGCGCTCTTACCTGAAATCGATCACTTAATGCTCTGCAATTTTTATAATAGAAATATATAGGTACCCCACATTTTTTTTGTGGACCGGTTTGCACACCCTCGCAATACACAATTTTAAATCCATGCCATACCGATTTACAATTACGGGAGAAAAAATATTAAATAATAGAGAGATATCGGTAACCCAAATAGCGCCAGGCAGTATTAGAGCATATGTCTTTTGACATTTAACTTATGCGTGATTCGATTCTTAACGCAACGTACCTAAATAACGTTACCGCCAGCCCTAATTTACGGAGACGGTATTTGAAATAGCGCCTAACAAATTAACATGCCGGGCATGCGCAGCGTTTTTTTTAAGTTAAAGGTTATGTAACTTTGTTGTTTTTTTGTACTTACTACCAAAATAAACGTACGACTGTTTTAATTCCTTCATTTGATTTTTAAGTAATGGTGAATTAATGAAATACAAACTCTGGGATCTGTAGAGCCTGATACAATCTGTAAATATCATCTTTCTCAAACCTAAACAAAAATTTACAGTCTTCATCTGGAACTTCGTCTAACGTAAAACGCTGTAGGGCATCAATATCTTGTTGATCCCTTATAATGTTCATCAAAATAGCGGCTTCAATGTCTTAATCATTTTCACCACCAATAGTTATCACTTCAAGATCTTCATCCATTGCAGAGATTGTAGTGGAAGTTGGCAAAAAGGATTGAAAATAAAATGAATCTATATAACACATATAATTTTCGTCTTTTATTGGAACAATAATAATTCAAAAAAACCTCGGATATGGCTAAGGCAAACGCAGAAATTCAATTAAAAACATAAAAACTGACAAGACAAACAAAAGACACAATAACAATAAAGCATAAAGCTAGGTTGAAAGGTTAAGGGCCAGTTGTTCAGTCAGAGATAATCTGCAGTTTCCAGGTTTCGCTAAACCAGCAAAATCGCTGGATTAAGTACTCAACAAAGGTTTAAGACCTTGACAATATCTAAAGTATAGAAATAGGAAAAATAATCAAAAATGATGGATTTTATGGTAGATGTTAATATAACTGATGATGAAGATATGGTTAAGTTGGTCAATAGCCTAGCACCAGTTAGGGCGCCTCGAACTTATAAATTACGTGAAAATCATTTTGAAAAATGGTCACATGAAGAATTTGTATTCAGGTTCAGATTAGCTGATGATATTGTGAGGATTGCCTAAAAGTTGAATTTCTTCTCTTTGGAGCTCTTCTTCTTTTTCATAAAATTGTGCCAGATGAACTACAATATCTTGGTTTTCATTATCCATGGTTGAATTTCTATTGAACAACGCATGCGAAGATAATCTAGGATTCGATTCCAATCCAAGTTTGATAAATCTTTGGATTTTACCATGAACTGAACAACTGGTCCTAAGTCACATTTTCGAATAGCGCGGGTTCTGTGAATTAGGGCACGGTAAAACATCGATGCCGATAACTTTTAAATAAAACTAAAATACCGCTTTACGTAAAACCAATACCGCAGGACGTTAATAACGTTCACAGGCGCTATTCGTTTTACCGATATCTCTCTAATAAACCATCTTCCCGGGAATAATTTGCAATCCTTATCTTCTTTGTTAAAGATTTAAAATTTGAAAATGAAAATGACCTCCGACTAACTATTCATATTGAAATAATTAGAATTCATTCTATACTATCCCAACTTCAAATTTGAGTGCACCCAACCCTGAAAAATACGCAGGTGTTTGAAAATACCTAAATAAATGGTATAGCTTCCGCATGAAAAAATCAAATTAGGTTGATTCGGTATTTTGGAGTTGTATGAAAGAAAAAACTGAAAAATGTCGAGGCAATATCATCATGGAGAAGAACAGAAAAATCTAAATCCTAATGTTGCAGCGACAGAAGTGTATAATTGTATCTTTAGAGCTAAAAATAAAGAGAGGGGGTATGACAATTTGCCGATGTTTAAAATATATCAAGATGAATTTCAATAATTGTATGATCAAGGACTGGATTTCGTGGTAGAGTAGCCTGAACGACAGGAGAAACCGTCCGCATGGCCCGCAGAGAGATACAGCTACAGCATCGGAAATAGTATATCCAGAAAAAGTTATTACAATGAGTGATAAAATCAAATTTTTATTTATGAACGAGAGGACACCCTCAGGGAATAGAATCTTGTTGTCTGTCAAAAAAGCTAGGAAGATTCTTGACGTTAGCGTATATTCAGAAGCTGGAATAATACAAATAGTCAAAAAAATATGATTAATTATTTAATTTTTCTTTTCTCGCTGATTTATTTTAGAAAGCGCAAATCGGTAGATCGGAGAGAAAAAAGATAGGCATTTCTATTATAAAAAATGTAGAGCGCAAATTGGTCGATTTCAGGTGAGAGCGCAAATCGGGCGAGCGCAAACCGGCCGTTTTTCTATGAGAAAGTTTATATTGCAACATTTTGTGAAAACTGATCGATGTTTGATTCAGAATAAAGGATCTTCACTTACCAGTTCTTCATCATTCAGGGTCGCTCTAGGTACAGCCGAAGTTAGCCCAGCATTCCGTTTGGTAGCTGCCATAGTCTAAACAACAAAAAAATGTTAATATTTCGCTTAAAACATTATTGAACCTATCCTTGGAAAAATATAAAATATAGAACTGAATGTCAACTGTTCTACTGAAAGCAGCAATTCTCCGTAAGGGAAAACATTATATTTCGAGATATACCCTTGGAAGAAAGCAATTATTGATGGCAGGAAAATAGTAGCCTCTCTGAAATATTATTATTGGATATACTACTCTCAAGAATCGAAACATATTCAAAAATTAAATTTAATGTTTAGTATCATAAAAACATATTGTACTTAATAAAAATAAAAATAAACCGAAATAAATTTAGAAAAAACAGGTCTACTTATTGAGATAGAGATCCAAATAATTTAAATAGCGATGAATTGTAGACAGGAATGCGAATTTAAAATTCAGAAGGTCCCTGATTACCAGATAAAGCTTCAGGAGTTCTCAAATTGTCTGGTTAATTGAATTACAAAGACGTTCTTTGCATATATGGATTTGAATTTCTGATATTTCAAGGAATCGGTGGTTTCTATTTATACAGAAGTTGCTATATTATAATCAATTTTTTTACTGATAATATTTCTTTGAATATATATGTGTATATATATATATATATATATATATATATATATATATATATATATATATATATATATATATATATGTATATATATATATATATATATATATATATATATTATATATATATATATATTTATATATATATATATATATATATATATATATATACATTATATTCATATATATATATATATATATATATATATAATATTCATATATATATATATATATATATATATATATATATATATATATATATATATATATAACATCTTAAATCTATATTTAAATTCGGATTAGATATTAATTTACATAAATATTTTTCTGGTTCCTCACGAATATAATGTTATTCACTGCAGTGGACGAAACCGTTATAAAAAGTAATATTGGAAATATAAAATTGCTATATTTTCATTTAGTTAGTTGTGGGTTTTTCCAAGGGTATAACTGTACTCCTAGCAAAAAGCTATCTATAAATCTAAGACTAACGATTTATTACCCTTTGTTTTTTGTGTAAATTTGCAGAAGCTATCAGCACGACGCCAAAAGCCTTACCTGTTGCGTTAATGTTGTGAATTGAGATGTAATTATTGGAAGAGTGAAGTGGGTGTCATGCATTTTAGGAATAATTGGAATCAAGGGCGTAGCCAAGTGGGGCATGGGGACAGCCGCCTCACACATCTTAGAAACTCGAGAAAAATCAATAAAATGGAAGTAATTCATTACGTAGTTAAAAATTCACACCCACAAGAAACCCAGGAGGTTTTTGTTTTCATTGAATATTTTTTATTGATGTAAACTACTGAAATTCAAAAATTGAAAAATCTTGTATTTAATATCTTCCCCCTTCCTTGCTAGCGACACCCTTGACTAGAATGTGATTGATATTATAAAAGAACTATAAAGGAATGCCATACAATTTATTTTATCGAATTCATAAGCCACATTTCCACTTACTACCGGAAAAGTAATTTCTATTGAAGTGTACAGAATGGCGTTGTCATTTAGATGAAGAAGAAGAATTTCTCCTTGGAACAACTACATCATTAATTCGAACAACCTGATAAACTTCCAAGAAACTCTTGTCAATGGCAGTACAAATATTTCATGGGCATAGCTAGAAAGAATATATATTGTTTCTATTCAATATGTTCTGAATTGAATGTAGAGTACCATTAACTGGGAAAAATTGAAAGTTCAATATGAAATATGAAAAAAGAATTCACATGTTAACGTTTTCAAATTTTTCCACGAATAGAATTTTTTTCATTGAATATACGGTATTTGAACAAAAATACGAGTCCAATTAGAGCCATCTCGTGAAATGAACATTCGTTGGCAATTTGCCAGTTAATCGAAACATTCGAGTAGACACTCAATTAAATTGTTTTCACTCCTATTACAAACATTGCATGATGGAATACAGCTCATTCAACCACATACCGAAAAAGCCTTTCGAAAATTTGTCATTCAACAACACATAGGTCTATTATTATATCAGCGATCATGAAAGATTTCGTAACGGAATATTAGTATTTGTTGAGAGCTATATCTTGTGGTTGCGCTGTCTCTCGTGGTAGCGGTACGATGTTGGTGGATCTTGGCAAAAATCACTATAGCAGATATTTCTTTTTGGAAAAATGGGTTTGGTTTACACCGAAATTTCTACACTTTCAATACTTATCGAGGTGATAACGCTGCGGGACAAATCAACAGAAGAATAGTCGTTATTGATTATAAGAAAATATTTATATTATACTCCATCCCGAGTGTGCAGTATCTAAAGATGAATTCTCGATGATGATACACATAATAGTCAGCACTTTTTTTCAAGAACATCTGCCGAGAATATGCCGTTTGCAAAGAAGTCGGTTTGAAGATGAACTTTGGAAAGACGCAATTCATGACAAACTTGATGCCAAGTGAAAACCTGAAGGTCGGTGGCAACGAAATAATACTAGTCCACAAATATAAATACTTAGTCCATGAAATCCAAATCGCCAGAGATCACCAAACCACTGAACTGCAAAGAAGAATATCCTTGGCATGGGCGGCATATGTAGCTCTATCAGACATATTCAAGAGCAAAATACCAAATCATCTGAAAAAGAAGACCTTCGATCAATGCGTGCTACCAGTCATGACTTACGGTGCCGAAACACTCTCCTCAACCCAGGCCGCAGCAACCAAACTCAGAGTAGCCCAAAGAAGAATAGAACGGTCGCTACTGGGACTGACTCTCAGAGATAGAGTCAGAAATGAGGAAATAAGAAGAAGAACAGGCGTCACGGATGTTATCGAGCGCATGACATGGCTAAAGTGGACCACCTACACGATGGACAGACGATGTTAACAGAATCACCGGCAACTGGATACAAGAAGCTCAGAACCGACACAACTAGAAAAATTTAGGGGAGGCCTATGTTCAACTTTGGACGCAGAGGGCTGGACGATGATGATGATCTGCCGAGAAAAGCGAATGACGTTCTGGTTTTCAAAATGTGCACGGAAAATTGGTGTGTATTACATATTAGCTAACCTCGTGAGGCGAGTAAAATGTGCTCCTGATAGAATAATGAAGGCAAGGGCTGCAGAATACCTGACGAAATAATATCTGTTAAAGAGATAGCAGTCCAAAACCTTACTCTGCTGTTCAAGTGAAAGAAGGTGAGCGGTTAATGATGGGTGATGTTTTAAACCTAATGCTCTTTTTTGAATTGCTTTAATAAGGTTTATGAAGTCCAAGGGTGGAAATCTCCAAGCATGACAGCTGTATTTCAATGCTGCATGAACTAGGGCTTCATAAAGAAGCAATAGCAGATGTTTCACGAGAAATATTTAATGTCAGGTTGAATTGGAGTTAACGCCGATTCCTAAAACATTTACTTCATTGGTTGGCTTAATCATTTGGTATTAAAATAATTACTCAGGTTATGGACTCAAATTGCACTGATGATGGCAGATATATATGCACTGACAGGTCTCCTGTTAAAGGTGGATGCTACTGAAGTATTTTCATCACCGAAGCTCCCAATTTTATTTCTAGTCGAATTAGGAGATTGCTAGTATGTATGAGAAGAAACGTCGCTGACAAGATCGACACTTGAGGTACACCGGAATTCAGAGTCCGAGCTTTCATAACATCGACTGAAATACGTATTTCCATTTCATAGACAAAGCTTCCAATCAAGCTGAATATTTTTACTGGAAATCCGTGAGATTCTTCAATAAGAATGTTATTTGCCAAACTCGGTCGATGACCTTACTCCATGATTCTCGATAACGCATGTCCAACGATGTGTGACATATGTGAGCAAGTCACCTGTTGAACGACATGGTCGAAAGGGGTATTGATTGCCTCTAATAGGGTTATTGGTTTCGAGATATTTCATAAACTGTGACTTAATAGCCGATTCTATTACTTTCGACAAAATACGGGCAATGATTTTCATGCAAGCCTCTTTCGCATTTATCTTCCACGGATGGAAGGGTCTCCTGCTTGTAGGATAGCTGAAATTGCAGTCAGATCATCGAATCAATTTCGGAAGCGACGCGATTCAACAGTGGCTAGTATTCTATTAGGAACCGCGGTTTTCTGAAGCTTTAGAAGTTTATTCGATCATTCTTTATTTTCAACAGACTGTCTTGTTTGATAGTGCGGAATTATTTTCTTCAATATCAGTTTTGAAAATTATTTTTCAATCAGGTACGTCACTTCGAAATGAACTAAATGTTATTTTTTTATGAAAATGTGGCATATAAACGATAATAATCTAATGAAGATAGAGTTTACGTGAAATTGTCAACTCTGAAAATACTGGAAATTAACTTAATTCGATGTGCTGAATTCCTGTAGTCTATAAATAAAATCTACATTGAAATTTCCAATATTTCACTATAATAAGTTGCTTATGTGTTTATTCAATGTCAGAAAATTTTCAGTAGCATTTACTTGGAATTCAAAACTTTTTTCATGATAAATATGTATCTTGCTATTTCTGTGGTTCAAATATGAAACTAAAAAAGCCTGAATATGATTTCAATAGTTTATTAGTATATACAGCTGAATTTAAAGGAATATAAAAAACCCATTTTCGAATGCTTGAAGTCGATAATTTTGGATGTAACAATTGATCTTTCATTCAATGTTCGTATTGGTAAAAACAGAAAAACATTTATATACATACAGTATTGAAAATGAGGACTGAGAAAAATTCATGATAACTATGAAAACCTGACGAAAGAGCAGATTCATTGGAATATCTGTAAATATATTGATTTCCATTCAAGAGAATAGGTTGATTCCGGAAATAGCATGGTCCCATATAAACTTTCATGAAAAATAAATTTATATATATATATATATATATATATATATATATATATATATATATATATTTATATATATATATATATATATTTATATATATGAATATATATATATATATATATATATATATATATATATATATATATACAGAAAAATTGGTATATAACACATAAACAACTTTTATTAAATATAAAGTGCAATATAAGCCAATAGAATAAGTAATTGGAATATAAAAAAATATAGAAGGAAGTGTAGGTCAAATACCTTGAGCACCTGGAGAACGGAAGCGGCAGGGGCATATCATCAAACAGAGAACAAACAACCATACTTAGTAAACGATTTAGAGGGAAGAATAAGATACATTCAACACTGACAAAATGAGGAGATGGGATTCATGAATATTATGAATTGATGAATTCAGGGCCGAAGTTTGATGAAAGGAGAATTATCCAAATTTAATACTGAACTCTAATGAGGGAAGCTTTTTTTATCATCACCAGGCTTTATTCCATTTCGGTTGAAGTATATCGTGAGTAACCTTATAAAAATTATGTGCAAATTTGGAATAAAATGTTCATTCTAATTCTCGATTAAATATATTAACAGAATAAATACTTTGGTTTACCTCTGAAGGAATCTGTGAAATTATAGTTTACTTTCGATCTCTTTTTGACAAAATATATTTTCAAAAATTTTTTTTCGTAGTCCGGCCCTGAACTTAGTCGGAAGGGGTTTTTTTATGGAAATG